>JAGDQP010001282.1:106162-122252 GCA_022664845.1 Lepisma saccharinum | reverse complement strand
AATAATAATAATAATAATAATAATAATAATAATAATAATAATAATAAAGCTGTTGTTGAGTGTGAGTAGAATAATTGAATCATGTTTGTTATTATGATTCGTATCAGGAAACCATGGCGTTTCAACGTAGCAAATCAAACTTACTACAACCGTAAGAATGTACAACCAACTCAAATGCAAATCTTCAGGTACAGGACAAGAGCATCAAAACCATTGTGAAAAAGTTTGAGCCTACCGGTTCTGTATGCGACGCTTCCAGATCCGGTAGCCCAAATACAACAACAGATGAAAACGCAGAGAGGCAATTGGTTAGCCTGGAAATAAGTCCGCGAAAATCTACTCCCTATCTGTCTGCAGAAATAAAAATTTCTTCTAAAAGTGTCTATAACATAATGAAGAGTACGAATCTCAGGTCATATATCCCACGATTGTTGCATGTGTTCCATGATCGTGATACAGATCGACAGGCAGAATGAACTGTTCTTGATAGGTTTCTCAATAACCCCAATATTAGGACAACATATTGTAGTCCGACGAGACTATCTTTAAGATGATCGGACACATCAAAAGGTATTGAGCCTCTAAAAAATCCTCATGATGCCATTATTGAACAGAATGTTAATCTGTCTGTGGAGAATGTAGACAGTCATGATCCATGTCCAACACGGCATCATTGGCCCTGGCTTTTGAACGGTATTGTAACTGTGGATAAGTTTTGTCAAGTTAGAAATTCGTTTACACATTCAGACAAATCGTTTCTAAATAGGCTTTATGATTGGGAAGACCTTCTGGAAAAAACTTTTTAGTTAATTCTGCTGAAGAAACAAATGCCCACAAACTTGTCATGAGATAGAATGTAGCATGATTGAAGTGAACCAAAATAGTAAGACAGTTGTGGTCACTTATAGACTTTGAAAAGACTAGATGAAATCCACATTGCTATTCAACATGTCAAATATACGTAGTTATTTTGCTCCGTTTTGCTCTTAGCGCAGAGTGGATAATAGATGCCTTAAAAACAGTTGTTTTCCAGAATTTTCAAAAGAGAGGGTACTGGTACAACTGAAATTAGAAGGGAGCAAAATCATGGAAGGACAGGGATATTGGACCTGAAAGCCTTAACATATTACAGTTGTATTTTTAAATATTCAGCACCTGAGGTGTCCATATTGGAAGATGATTGCTACAGATGTATAGGATGAAATTTAGAGTGGTACTGTATCCAAATTTGTTCAGAGTACATTATATTTTCAGTTTGACACATTCATACTTGTATCACAAAGTGCACCGTATCTTCACAACTTTAGTTTATGGCGCCCAACTATTCTTTTACTTTAAACAGAACACTAACAACTGGCTCTATTCAGCTTTCAAAGTGGCATAAGATATGAGGAAAGGTTTTTGCCCAGTCCCGTCCCCACTTTGTTTTCGTTATATCTTCTAAACAGCTAGGGAACAAGTTATTTGGGGTGGGGTTCAAAAGATTACATATTAAGAACAAATGAATGGCAATAGGCAACTCTTTGAGTTTCATTGGTAGGGGATGTTGCTGCTTCACCAGCCAGTTATTTTGTTTTTCTTATGTTTAGGAAACCGCAAAAGGGACAAACGAAAAATTTTCGTGATAACCGAACATTTTTCGGGATAAGATATTTTGAATTTGGAGCAGTGCTGGTGAATTAAACAATTTAAAATTTAATGTATTGGTATCTCTCCGAGAGCTAAAGCTAGTTTTATTCGAGACTGTTCCACTACGTACTGAATTAAATTGCATTATAATCACCTCATTTTTAATATTACATGATGCTATCACCTTTAATTTCAATCAACTTTTAATAACGCCACACAAACTAGATTATATGTTATCCTTAATGATTTTATACGTTTCTGTCTGAATGTAGTGCTTGTTTCACAAGTATCTCCACGGGAGACGCAGGGGAGTGTTATATTAAATCGCGCAGGTGGTATGAATTTATTTGGCATCAATTTAATATGCAGAAACTAGTCTTTAAGGACTTTCTGGCAGGCTATTTTCATACTTGTGGACAGAAAAGCAACACCCATTTTGGTCACCATCTTGTAGAAATATGGCCTAACATGTCTCAATGATAACATAATATGTGTTTGTACTAGATTGGGTATGTGACCCACATGACGGTTTTCAAAGCAACTATCGTGAGTGACATTACTAAAACAGAAAAACGAAATAATGACAAATGTGAAATGGATTTTCCGCTTCAGAAATCGTATATGCTCCTTATTCCAATAAAAAGGAACAAGTTTATTTTACCCGGAATTACCAGTATCAATAACTAACAAGGTACTAGTTAGAAGTATAAGTTTCGTGTTTCTTTAGTTCTCCCCCCCCCCCCCTCTCTCTCTCTCTCTCTCTCTCTCTATATTTATATATCTTTGCTCTCGAAGAGAGCTAAGTACTCCCCTATTTGAATATATATATATGTGTGTGTGTGTGTATGTGTGTATATATTCAAATAGGGGAGACAGGAGAATTTTTCGTGAGAATAAAGATCGGTATCTATCGAGTTAGAAAATTCTTTTATGCACGAAAAGGCTAAGGAAAGGATATGGTGGGGGTGCGGAAGAAAGATATATATTGTAAGGGTGGTAAGTATTCCTAAAGGTGACTCCATAAGGGTAGATGGAGGCATAAGAAAATCCCCCAGAGTAGTTTTAAGAAATAGCGTGCCCATCGTATAGCCAAGCTGGAAAGAAGGAAAAGAAACAAAATGGGAGGAGATTTTACACGAACAAAAATTTTCACAACTCTTTCTAAGAACTTCTTTCGGATCTTCCTATAGACATTATTCTTCAAGATAAGATTTTATATATATATATATAACTACCCGAACAACGAAATAAAAGAAACCTGTCATACAATAGTGTTTCTAACAAAATTATGGTCATAATTTTAAGAAAAAATATTCCAACTTCGTAATTTTTAGACGCCTAATAGTTACTAACTTCTTTTTTTATTATTATTGCTATGACACCTTCTAGTTTCAGTGCAAGTTGAAAACATTTTCTTTTTCCTCTTCTCTTTTCGTTTATAGCATTCATGTTCCGTGACTTCTGGGTGGTGACTTATCCCTCACATAAAATTGTCAGTTTGATTCACGGCGTGTGAATTCAGATGTTTATCTTGATATTAATCTTATGTTAAAAGATTGGCTTCCCACCTCACTCACACACACATAATAAGAATAAAACAAGTATAAAAACTTTATACCAGATATAGAGGTTTATATTATCTTCATTATTTATTTTCCTTTTTTCAGAGTGGGGAACCCAAAATATTTCGGTCCGTTCATCCGCCTGGTACATAGACTAGCTCCTTAACGGAAGCACATAGTAAGAAACTGACTGCAAACACAGTGGTAGAGCGTTGGCTTAGCAACTGGAAGGTCCTGGGAAGGATCGCGACGACTGTGAATTCTAAACTTTCCTCAGTCACACCTGGCAAACACCAGAATAATATCTTCAAAGTCGGCCCTGGTTAACTTCCTTTCAATTACCTCTCCTCTACCCTATCCTGGCCCTAGATAAAATTCCTAAAGGTCATGAATATATTAAAAAAAGAAACTCACTTCAGATTTTAAATCAAGCATTCCGATTTATCCACTAGATTGAAAGTGACCGTGCGATCTTCATCATGGCGCTTTTGTACTACACGCTCTTTTACGAAATTAAACATACTAGACTTGGTTTTTCATTGTTTTCTCTTGAATTTTCACTAGTTTCTTTGTATTTATTTCCAATATCCATATGAATATGGATCTTCCTTCTACAACGCTGTTTTATGGTATTATTATATTACATGCACTTTAGTAGTACATTTTCAGAAGATTTAACGACGAACAGTATTAGTTGCTACTATTCAAATGATTTTGCTTTAAAACCGTGGAGTATAGCGTGGCGAAGAACCAGAGTGCCGGGCAAAATTGAAAGAACCACAAAAGGTGAGTTGCACGGATTGTTGTATCCTCTGTTCCATTTTTATGAGTGCATTGTACCCCTTAACTGCGTTCCTACCTATCTACAGTGCACATTCAAAATGAACCGTTCGCGATGTGATAATAAGTTTGACAAGTTCTGGTATTACCTGTGAAGGAAAATACCCAAATCAGCGTACGGTAATGTCTGACAAAGATAAGTATAGCCAACGCAAATTATCCGACACAATAATGGAAGCAAATGATCTGCTAAGAGCTCCAGAGCACCTGTTGTGCTTCTTTGAGCTTAAATAGTGTATGAAAGGGACTTCATTTACTAGATTTCTAGAGAAGAGTGGTGAGATGCAAGTTGAACTTCAAGAAAAGAATGAGATATTGCATCTGGCATCGCGTGGAGAGCACAAGGGCTGGATAATAATTGATCAGTTGGAAGTGGTAGAGCTACTAAACGTTGTCTCCTAGATTCATTGCCAGTCTGTGGGTGTACGGATAACCTGGAAAACGTTTGTTAACAGAGTGTATTGTTCCTAATGTGAAGCTCGCTGATGGAATGCTTGTGTTGGATTAGGGTCGCCAACTCCGTACCTTTTAAATACCGGACATTCAGGTTTATTTTAGTTTGAAAACCGGACATACAACCCTGTAAGAATGATTACTGCACTTACTTAATCATTACTGTAAGTGTAAATCAAACACAACTTGAGTAAAGCGACATACGGAATTCAACAACTTATCCAGTGTTGTCTGTAAAAAGTAATGGTAAAAGGATTGAATTGAATTCATTTATGGCATTTAGACATCTTTGACTCAGGCCTAGACAGGCTAGAGGAGAGGATAGGGAAGGTAGCGGTCAGGGATATACTTAAGGTGCCATCCCGGTATTTTCATAGTGAAACTGAGGGAAATCTTGGGAAACCTCAGTCAGGATGATCGGCTGTGGAGTTCGAACCCTCGTGCCTACCCATTGCCGATCGAAAGTCCACGATGTTACTGCCTGAACCACGAGGACTGTGTACGATAAAGGAGAATTACGAAAAGTCATCCAGGGCAGATTTTGTAACAAATAAGTAAGGGAGACTTACGAAAGCCACCCAGTGCAAGGCTTTGAATTCACAAGAATGTGAAGAAATTTTATTTCCTCTTTCCCAACTAACTGAAGTCGTTTAAGGCATCTCAACTATTGACAAAGAATGCAACGGAAGCAAAAGTTATATTTCTACTATAAATGTCGGACTCAAAATACCATAGGAAATCATGTTGTCTATATCAAGGACAGCTGAACTATTAAATATAAATTTATTTTGACTTGAAATTACTTTTCGCAAGATTAATAATTTTTCTTTTAATTTGTGATGATCTATTTAGTTTCTATTCAGTATTTAATACGTCTGCATAAATTAAATTGTGGCTAAAACTTTTAAAATGATTAAAATACAAGATGAATATTCACTGTTACTATAAATACAAAGCAATTCTCAAAATGAGAATCAGCGAGTGGCTCTGTGTTAGCTTAGGATTCGAGAGGCTGCGGGTTTAATCCCAACGATCGACCATCCTGACTGGGGTTTATCCGAGAGTTTTCCTCAAACACACCAGACAAATGCTGGGATGGTACCTTTGACTTACACCCTGTCCAACACCTTCCCGCATCTTTTTCCTTCCCTTATTGCGGCCTGAGATACCTAAAAAATTTTAAACTTTATTTTTATATGGGCCAGTCTAGTAACTTTGGGCTTCGACCCGTCACGATTCTCCGTTAGCTGTTAAGTGTTAAAATACGCACCCATGCCTCTGCCGGGACTCGAACCCGGGACCTTCGAGTCTATGGCCTACCACCGCAGACCGTTCGGCCACTTGGTCGGCTGAGATGCCTAAAGGAGATAAATAAAATTCAAATTTAAATTTATCAAGAAATAATTAGTGATGTGTGGGGGAAACACAAGTAGATATTTTCGAATCAAAATAGTTTGACATGTGCTATTACGAAGTGTACTATTACAGCAAAAAGTAAACCACATTATATAGAAGTAAGTAAATATAATATGATTCAGAACTGACTACAATAGTTTCACGAGATCCAGAATGGGAAATAAAGTCTTGCGTCAGATCCGGTAGGTAGCCATGGTAACCTGATTTTTACAGTCTAAACAAACTGGCGTTTAGGAGTAGGTTTTGCAGTGTTCGATACTCAGCAGCTCGTTATGGTTTTGTTTTTTTTTTGCAGATTGGAATTATTACAATGAAAGAGGCACGTGCAGCTTTAATCTGTTTCCAAAGAACTGAAACCAGAAAAGGGTGTGGAAGGAGCCAATTACGTAAGTAAGCAAATTTCATGCAATGCCACTGAACGCAATTTTGAATACGTCAATATCATGTGAACTGCCGAGTTCTTGATTTAAAAGAGGTGATACTTATATCGAAGAAGCTTCAACTGAAGTCGCTAATTCGGTTATAGTTAAGGACACACATTGAAGAAGATAAATACGAGTGCTAAAACGAGACCCTTGTACCCTATGCACAGCTGCACGAATTGATATTGTAGGTAAAGTATACAAGGTATAGCATAAATCAAGATTGCGTTTCATAAAAACATAAATTACCGGAATAAAAATTAGCTATTCACCTCACATTAGTATAATTACTTTTCATGTACTTTCTTGCACTTTTACTCATGTAGTGCGGGAGCTAGAAGCCAAATGTTTAGCGTTTTGGCTCAGTTTGAGGTATAACATGCAACTTTGTGCGTATTGGTTGAATATAGGAATAGCTAAAAATCAATGTTGATCACTCCGGAAGAGTAGCTTGTCCAAGATGGCGGCCAAAACCTAATATGGACCTTCCTTAAATCACGATACTTCCACATAATCACGATACTTCCACATTTTACAGAATAATTTTTAAAATGCTGCAAGATATGAAAAAACATTATATTTTAAAAATTGCTCAGCTGGAACCAAGCTTGCTAAGAACACCTTGTTTGTGATGATATGATAATTTGATCCGAAGTTACAAGTAAAATTGCTCGGGAAGGCGATGCTCAGACAGTAAAACTGAAACATTTTCAACATAATAATACAAACATAAGCTTTCCATATTTCACTACTGCTTAGATTACTTTAGTACAGGTGTCCGGCCACACCAATAAGCATGCAAAGATGCATGCTCCAAGTGAGACGAAATTCGACCCTAGCTCCCAGTCTATTAGTGCTAAGTGGGTTGTGACACTAGTAATTTAAACGAATCCCTACTAATGTAATATGACACAATAAGCTGCGACTTCACATAACCCATGTGAGAAGAAATATTATTTGGGGATGCATTAGTATCATTAGTATCGGAAGTAACAGCAACTATCATTATCATATGTTTGCAGGTGCAACACAGGAGTTCGAGGACTTCATCTGGTGCTGGTGTAGATCCCAGCCACTGGATGCTCACTTCATTCTTCTGATTCATGTCCATGAGGAGTAGGGATTTCAGGGTGAGCAGTAAGCGCGTTTTTCCAAATACCTGCCTGATAGTTTGCTCAAGTAATATGGAGATAAAGGAAAGTCTGACATGGCGTCAGACTTTCAGGATTTATTTCTCCACCTTTTACACAATAAAGTTCATACCGTAGTGTGTTTACGTTGGACATCCTCTTTCCATAAAGCTCACATACCAGTGATTCCATGGACGTTGTTAAATCTTCACTCAATTCCCAAATTGTTTCCAGCTGCTTGCATGAAGCTGTGTATTTCTTGGATTCCATTACAAAGTCAGAGTTGAAACTTTACCCTTTCCACAGAAAGCAGAAAAAGTGTCACACCCCGTGATGGCATGCATTCCAGGCAGAACTGCCAGGAAATCTTGGAGAAAACTTTCTGCGTTTAAAGATCTCTGAATTGTTTTCAACGATAGCACCTCAGTCTATTATTTGAGGTTTCGTTAACTTGCTGAAGAGTGTGTATTGCTTCTTGATAATCAAATGATGAAAGAGAGCATTAACAACTACATCCTTGTCATCACTGGGTAACACAAATGAAGGTTCAGTTGCATAGGTTGCATTCTTGTGTCTACCTCCTCGTGAGTGCAGAACAATTCAGATACTAGGTTTGTGCCGCTTGAAGTGATTTCGATGCACTGTTCACCACGTGCGACATAAAAATGTTTCTCATTGAGTGTATACGACTCCTTTTACCATTCACTTGTAATAAACTACACCAATGCTGTTTTATTTTCAGAGATTTGAAGAAACTGCCCCTATGATCGCACTGTACATGACGGTAGAATAGTGTTGTATTTTACGGCAGTTGAAACAAAGGGCGCTCTTCGTTGCCTTTCACAACGTTTTATCGAGTAACAGACGTAGATGTCGAGAACAACATCTATTCTACTGGACGGTGTCCGGATATTATTACGAAAAATCTTCTGAGCAAGGTTCACAAATGTTTCACCAGATACAGGTGTATATATCTGAATGACAACCTTTCCATCAAAAATTGAAACAGCATCTCCGGGATAACTCATTTCAGGAGCGACGTCTTTGGTAAGATAATGAGCTGAACCTTGTTGGTATTCCTTGGAGCAGCAAAAGAATCACATAAACTGCATGGAAGTAGTCCCAGTGGATACCGAAACATAATTTTCATATCGATGGAGCAGAACTGAGCTAACATTGACTTTCTACCAAATAAAGATCTGTCCGCTTTCAAGGGAACAAGTTTATCCATCTTCTTGATTGGCACATTAGCAGTTAAATCCTTAAATGTTGCAAGTTGTTGCTTCGGTAATGATTCAAAGTAATCTGTCTTCGACGTAGTAGAACAACGATCCAAGATAAACTCTTTGTAACCTAGTTCACTTTCCTGTTTAGCATTCAAAAGATCCGCTTTGATTTTCTCAGTTGCCAACTTTCCTGTCTACATACAGACTTCTAAGTTCACCTCCTAACCATGACTTCTCAAAAATAACATCATCACTTTCTGTACTGATTCGTTATCTTCCTTAATTAAAGAATAACACGGTTCTTATGTTGACATGTAGTTAAGATGATTGCAAGTGGCCGTGGATAAGGTGCTTGAATTTATCTCTACGTGACGAGTTCAATACGCAACGCTGAGTAGTTTAAACTGAAGCCAGTGTAACCACTTGCAGTTTTACAGTATCTGTTTATGGTGTTATCGATTGTTTTTTCAGCTTCACTGCCAGAAAATGGTTTATCACTTCTATATACCAGGTATAAGGAAATCATCACGAAGAAGGGCAGCATGTACAGATGGATAAGATTAATGAAGCTATACCATCGTTCAAATAAGGTGGAAGATATTTAACATAATTTTGGTGGTCATATGCGAATGTCCAGGGAAGCATTCAACATACACATTTCAGTCTCTGGTGCGGGTAGCATAGATTAAATTCAGAACTAGTTCAACCATGTCCAAGTAGGGTAACCAGAATTTAGCTCCACTTTTTCCACTGCATCTGAAATGTACTTTCCTTGTTGTTCATACAATGTACGAAATGTTTTATTATTAAGCACCTTTTCATGTTTAAACGGAATTTACTTTCAGGTCCCCAATGCAATCACGGATTGTGTCAATATTTACATCAGAACTTCCACTTTCGGAGGTTTCTGTTTCATATTCATTAATAAGTGAATGGAATAGGGACTCATACACAATTTTACGGAACTTAACCGCTCGATGGAAGTTCTTGCCGCTTAAAGCACTGTCTACGTTCTCAGACGCTACAACCTCATCGTGAACGTCTATATTCCTGAAGAAAATGGTGTCCTATACCGGTGTCCTGATACCGGTGTCCTATGGTGTCCTGATACTAATTAATACATGGAAGTCTCCTAACATTAGAACTATGTCCTGATACAACTGTCTGTTCTTCCAGTAAACTTCTGCAACCTTGGTTAAAAAACGACTGGTCGAATACACAACAACTGCCTAGAGCTACAATGATTCACTACTTTGAAGTACTTCATACTCAGTTTTGATATCAGTTGGAGAATCTATTATGTCCAATTATCCCACAATACTTTCGAGTATGCCAATATCCTGATGAATGCTGATAATGATACAGGAATGCTGATAATGACCTTGTAAGGGAAAGCCCAAAGCTACGATATCTCCTTCGTGAAGAAGCTGTTGTTTGAAGGATGTATGCCACGAGGACTAGCGGTACCAGAAGAAGAAGAACGACTGGCGTGACCAACCGATAAGCTGAAGTTGGTGAAGAACTTTTGTAATTAAGGTGGTAAGACAATTTAAGCCTGCCGAGGTAGAAAATGATTTGTGTCTGGTTTTAGGTGTATGTTTGTTATGACTCACAACGCAAGGGAAAATAGAAAATGTGACTATTTTATGCGTGTGAGAGAAAAATAAACACTATAATTAAAACGAGAACACTTTATTTTACACACAGAAAAGACCGTGTACTTTCGATAATCTTAGTTTAATCAGTTCAGTGTAAATAAGGGTAGAACAGTGGTAATGAAAGAAAAAATCTTAATGATATTTTCCAGTTGGGAAAAGAACACACCATGTGGGACTCTTAATACCCCATGTTTCGATTTTTTGTGCCAAGGCAGGGTGGTTTATGACCAGAGACTTGCGCCTATGGTAATAAGGATTTACCATCAGATCATTAGCATATGAAAATTTGCCACCGAGAAAGCAAAGGCTCGGATGAGAGTTGCAACGAAACCTGCAAGATACGCTGATAGGTTGTTACTTTTTTAATCTATACTCGTTCTATGAACAGTTATAATCATCACGGTTACTTTTAGAATTTATTATTTACATCGAAGAGAGGCCCATTGTGTTACAGTGCGCTCGATAAAAGACTACGCTTATGTTAGACCGTTAATCGCTGTGGAGTGCAGTCAACAACCTGCAATGATAGGAAAAGTACTTTTAACTTAGAATTCGTGAACCAATGTTGAACTTTGTAAGATTTATCAAAGAGTCGGGATTTTGAAAATTTCCGTCGAGTCGACGTGTAGTTCTCTCTCGCCACAAGTATGCCTTACGAAGAGAAGAAGAAGACCACACCACTAGAGGAGGCAAAGCTGAGAGCTGATTGTTGTAAGTTACTTATTTCTGTCTGTTGCTCTATTTTCTTTTACAAAATTCTTCAGGACCACTATGTAAACATTGTCAATTTCAGTCAATTTACTTTCATTCACGACGTCTCTTGCTTATGACTGACAAAACGCAACTAATTTTAAAATTGACTGGGATCTATAAGATTATTACGAATACTATGGCGAAGAGACTGAATTTCTTTGTACACTAGGTAGCGAAGTGCTCTGATTGCTTGTTAAAAGGGCTATATGTACTTTAAGTCCTCGTATGAGGATTTGAGCTTGTAGGTTACCCTAGAAACCCCTTGGCGTTTTGCTGAGGGATCGCTTCTGTGATCGCACTTTTGTTTTCACTTAAAGAGCCAACCGCACCTCAGGAACAAATGGAAGAAAGTCATGCGGGAATTTATGCTTATTGCTTAATGGGGAGTTTCGTAAGTTCGCACTTGGGACGCACTGTAAAAAAAATCTAGCCTTCTCAGCGATAATGTCGCCACTTAGCATATTATTTTTGCTCTCTGCTGCACTATCCATGTGTAAGGTGCTTGTTCAACATCAACGTTTTCAGCCCTTCTCAAAGTTTGTCGCTTTCTCGGGCCACATTCCGCACGAGAACAGTGAGAGATTATCTTATCTCTCTTACTGTTAATGTCAAAAACTGTCGATTTTCCAACACCGTATTCTGAAGCAAGTTTTCCTAAACTTTCTCCATTGTCCAGTCGCTTGATAATCTTGCACTTTTCTTCTAAACTTAGAGTCACATATTTCCTTTTCGACGACATCTTGGCAACGCACGCACTGCACGCAACTACAGTACCTATTATACGTATTGTACAGTACTACTATATACTGTACACCCCTGAAAATAGACTGACCTGAGTAATCCCGACAGCTTTGTTTACATTTGTTTACGGTTGCATTGTTGTGACATGAAAATCTAAAAATACCAGTACGTATGTACAGACGACGACTGAAGGCCGTTCGGAGTAGCTCGGCGTTCGGATTAACGAGGTTAGCTTGTATTTTAATATGACACAACTAAAAGCAGGACGAATCAGCGTCCGGCTCGATCGTAAAGCCGGACACAGAACATCATCACCAAAAGCAGGACAAATGGCCACCTTAGCTGAACTCGATTTTCAGCCAACCTTCGCGATAAGTTCTGGGTTATTTCGGACACTGCAAGAAATGAGGAAAGAACTGTAACATTGGGAAACCTATTTAAAAAGAAAATTTCATGATTGTGTTATTTTTTTAGGTAAATATTTATTAGCACGGACATAAATAAAAAACGCAAATCGTGCTATGAAAGTTGTCTAGCCTAAGCACAGAAATGCACATAATTTATAAAGTCCTCTTGCGGAAAAGGAAGTAGTTCACCAAATAATCACAATGTTTGTCAATTATGGGTATATACAACATTCGCACAGACCGCTCAATCGAATTTCGAAAAAAAAAAGTTTTTTCGAACCACCTTATTAGTAAATTATGGCTAATAGCATAATATAAGAATTCAAAGGCTGCATCAGTAATTTACTTTAATTTTTGGTACAAAAATTGTCTCTCAAAATGTACTAAATACAAAACAAAAGAAGAAAAATCAAGGAAAATGCACATGATACTACGAACTGTGATCTGAATTAAAAAAGAAAAACACTCACACACACACACAGAACAGACACAATCCAAAGTTTCTGTCGGAGCACCACTCCCTATTCTTAATTTAGTACGAACGCTACTACACAGAAACAATAGAAGTAATAGTTTGGAACTTGTATTTTAGTAAGATAAGTCTGAAGACACTAAAATCATGACCACAAAGAGGTAGAAACTATAATAAATGGGGAGGTTAGTGTGAAATTCAGAGAGTTCTTGTTTTAGCTTATAATGCACGCACACATGCAGAGGACAAATGAACACTAACACAAACATTATACATTATTGTTATTATACACAGACATGAAAATGCAGGTGAAAACAACAGAAATAATTGTAAAAAGAAACAAAAAAGATTTATAAAAATAGGATAGAAAATAAGCTTCTATTACTACACCTCTTGTATATATTTAACCTACAACAAATTTTACTAAACCGACAAACACACTCTTTCTCTCATTCTCACATTCATTGTCACAGCTGTTCCACCAGTAAATAGTCCGTTTGCCTATCCCTTTTCAACCCACAAGCGCATTTGCATGTGATCTCGGAACGAATTTAGAGACTCGAAAAGCCACATGGAGGCACACGCCACTAGTTCCTACTCCCAACACCCCCTCTCACCTCAACGACATCTCTCTCCCTTTCTCTCTCTCTTTCTCTCACGTTGACAATGATATACTGGGCCAGGTGCCCCGCTTACTAATTGCCTCATAATGTTAACGTTAATTGCAAAACGGGGCACAACTATAAACGGTATCGATATATTTCGTGCCGTCATCGTTGGACAGCGGAGAGGTGGAGATATATTTTTTTCTGGTTTACTCTTCTACCCCCCACCCCTTTCTGTTCCATTCTCGTACATTTTGTCTTGTTAAAATAAAGTTAACTCTATGCAGAGTTAGCATGTCACAAAAGTTAGTTGAAACTCAATGTTTGTGTGAAATGTTCATATCATTGTTTTTCTCTTCCATGTACTGCTTTCTTTTTTACTTAATATACAGATAAAAATCGTTTTTTGTGGTTAATAAAAAGTTCAAATAGGACCCAAACAAAGTTTTAATTGTTTTAGACAAAAGTTTGTTTAAATTATTTTATTGGTACCGGTGAAGAGAAAGATACTGTGGTACCGAGGAGATTTGAACACGGGTTGGTTAGTTGGCAGTTCGGCTAGTTACAACCAACAAAAAAAGACCAGTTAGGAGGTGCGTAGCGCCGTAGCCGATCGAAGTAGTCGAGCGGGTTATATTAGTGCGCTAGTCCATTGACTCCAACATCGTGGGTTCGAATCCTGCCTAGCGCATGAAGGATTGTGTGTGTGATTTTAACTTGGGACATAAGTAGTTAGGATAAATCAGTAGACACAAGTATTTTCAGTAAGAAGGAAAAAGTAATATAAAAAGGAATTAAAGCTGGTTTAGGGCGAGATTTTTTATTTTTTTTTTGAATTAGCGATATCGATAGTGTATCAGACTAAGTTCTATTCCTGGTCGGCGCTATATTTTTTTTCAATGATCGCAGTTTAATTCATTGAAACAAACTTTTCATGAGAAAAAAAATTGGTGCTATTCTAAGGAATTTTTTGGCAACGACAGTTACTTTTATGTAAAAGTTAAAAAAAATGAAATCTTATTAATATTTGTAGACTTGAAATCTTAATACTATGTGGTAAAACAATGTATTGGAATGTAAACAAAATTTATTTTTTCTTTCTGATTTGTTAAGGTTAGTGTAAAGCAACGAGCTCTAAAGATAGATGGCAGCACTACATCAGTACTTTCCTAATGTCTATTTTTTTCGTTGTATGAGATTGCAACACTGCTCCTATAAATTCAAGTGTAGAGAGTTCAAACTTTTAGAGAGGTGAGTTCATAATAATTTCAAGAGTTCAATCCGTGCATATTTGTTATTTTCTTTCTAGTTCATTGTTGGGAGAACTTTGTTAAAAGTTTGGATATTCACAACAATAATCAAGCGACTCCTGAAATGGTTATGAACTTCCTTCTCTGAAAGTTTCTACACTTGAATTTGTAGGAGCAGCATTGCAATCTCGCACAACGATAAAATATATGTTAGAGACACGGAGGTAAAACTGCCATCTAATGTTGAGGATCGTTACTTTACACTATTAAGCTATGGGCCAAGTGGCCGAATTCAAATATTTGGTATAATTTGAGAGTACTAATTTTTCTTTTCACCACACTTGTATGGGTGTGTAAGGATACCAAAGAACCATGATTGCCCTCTGAAAGTGGTAGCTATTCAAAATGGCTGCCAATCTATTAGTTCTATATCTCTAGAACTAATAGACCGATTTCAACGATTTTTCTTTTAAAATGAAAGCTTCAAATATGGTCTATACTTGAAGTTATCTCAGCTTTTCTGATAAGAGCAACAGATAATTAGTAAATCAGGGATTAGTAAAAAAAACGTATTTTTTGCAATATATATATATATATATATATATATATATATATATATATATGGCCGGGAAACCGGGACAGGACCGGGAAACCGGGACAGGACCGGGAAACCGGGACTGTCGCCCCAAAAGGCTTCTGCCACTAACTGGGAGGAGACCCCTTAATTCCTCTTGCTGAGACTTAAGGGAACCGACCGGGGTAGACGCCTAATGTCCAATCCATACGTTCACGTCGTGGGGCCTGTTAGTACCCAAGCAACTGCTTGGCGAACGAACATGGATGGGCTGCTCACCAACCCGCATTAGCTGACAGCGTGGTGAGTCAAATGTCAGCACCCCTCCTTTCTTTACATATGATGGTACAAGCAAGGAAACAGCCTCGGAGGCCCTCATTACCCGGAGGACGGAATGCAGCTGGCAACGGCAGCGGTCAGTCCTGCAGGAAGTCAGAGGGTCAAAATGCCCGGGTTTGGACTGTAGACTGCCAGGACACCGACACGGCAACTCGAACGGACCTATACATTGCGACCCTCAACTGTAAGTCACTTGCAGGAGAGGACAAATTAGAAGAACTGCAGAATGAACTTAAGAGGATTAAGTGGGACATCATAGGACTATCAGAAGTATGGAGGAAGAATGAAGAACACTTGGAACTACCGTCAGGGCACACGTTCTACTACAAAGGAACAGAAACTGGAAAAGCGACAGGCGTTGGCTTTATAATTAATAAAGACCTGAAGTCACGAATCACAGAAATTGAAGGAATTTCAGATAGAATCGCACGGGTAGTAATAAAAATTAACAAGAGATACAGTATGGAAATTATACAAGTGTACGCTCCAACAACCTCGCACCCGGAGGAGGAAGTCGAAGACCTATACGAGGAGATTCAGAAGATTTTGGATAGTAGCAAATCGCATTACAAAATTGTAATGGGAGACTTCAATGCGAAAGTAGGAACCAAGC
>JAGDQP010001282.1:0-101162 GCA_022664845.1 Lepisma saccharinum | reverse complement strand
AGACGCAAACTTAAGTTTGTGATGTCGAGGTTGAAGTTTCATCGTGAGGTTGAAAGGTGGAGGTTCAAGTTACTCGTAAGGTTGTGAGATCGAGGTTCATTGTAAGGTTGATTCAGATCAAGGTTAATGTTGAGTGAGGTCGAGGTTCAAGCTCCGTTGTGATGTCGAAGTTGATTGAGGTCGAGGTTGAAATTAAATCGTGGGGTTGTAATGAGATTGGGGATCACGTTCCGCGTGAGATTGAGGTTCAAGTTCCGTCGTGAGGCTCAGGTTGAGTAAGATCGAGATTGAAGTTTCATCATAAGGTTGAGATTTGAGTCAGATTGAAGTCGAATTTGAATTTTATTTATGGTCTTTAGGAATCTACGGCTCAGGCCGGAATATCGGTGAGGAAGGACGAGGAAAAGTGCTATCCCGGCATTTGTCTGGGTACGACTGAGGAAAACTCCTGGAAAAAGCTCAGTCGGGATGATCGGTCACTAGGATTGAACCCACACCCTCCCAAATGCTACTCCAACGTTCTTCCACTGAGCTACTGCGGTTCGGTAGATTGAGGTTGAGGTTAAGTGAGGTCGCGGTTGTTCGGTTGTGGTTGAGTGAGGTCGAGGGTGAAGTCCTATCTTGAGGTCGAGGTTGAATTTCGCATTTAAAGTTAAGGTTGGATGAAAACGAGGGCAAAATTAAGTACTAATGATGGTGAAAATCTAAGAATGAGGATATGGAAATTAAACCGGTCCTCATGAGGCTGAACACCAATTATACACGTGCCAATGAAATACGTCAGAACTGGATCTCAAACTATTCGAATATTCGATTATTTCTGACATATCATAGATTCGAATATTTGAATACTTCTTGGTAGAAGTAGTTCGGAGCCCACTTTACCAATAGCTGTAGGTTCTGTCCTTAGAAGCTTTCCAGCTCATTTAGAACGTTAATGTCAAACAAACAATTAAGCCGGGGTAAAACATGGTGCTTTGTAATTTTCTTTCGAAGTAATATATTTCATAAACTTTATACAAACCAGTTACGCACTTGGCAGTGCAAATTTAAGCACGCCAATCCTCCTTCGAAAAACTGTATAACGTCTCTTCTACGCCATTTGTTCAGTAGATTTAGGTACTCTGGATTCTCGCTTGTCCCCCCCCCCCTATTGTCTTTATTAACACACGATATCGCTAAACACTTGCCATACTCCAACGAGCAGGAAGGCTCAAATACACAGAGAAAATAAACAAAATACTTGTACTTGTGTTGTTGCTCCGTTTGTGTCATCAAGCCCCATTTTACAACATGAGTCTCTCGTGTGTGTCGAAGGTAAATAAGTTCAGATTTACTGCACGTGTATTCAAATATTCTTTTGCAAGCGATACAGTAGACAGATCCTTGTTCTTTTAAACATTTCCAGCCGTATTCAGAGACATTTTCTGAAGCGGAGAATTTGGATACCTTCTAAACACTATTTGCATAACTTTTCATAGAAATGTATTTGTGCTGCTTTTGCAGTACAATAAGTTAATTAAAGGGGCACATAACATATATTTTATTTTTATAAATGTTTTAAATAAAAGATAACTAACTACCTCTACAATATCATGCATAAGTAAACATATTTTCGTAATGTGATTTTAGAAAAGAGAAATAATAAAAAGAATACATTTCAAAGGCTTAGAGAAAATGTAGAGAATACAAAGTTAGGATCCCTGAAAGGGGTATATCTAGTAGCCCTAGACAGAAGTCATGGTATAACGTTTCTTTCTAAACGAAACAATAAAATTGTTCGAAGGATATTTACACTTGAAATCGGAGAGAAATTCAGAGAGAAAAAGTAGCCTGGGAATGCATTAATCCTGCAAATCTCCCCGGAAACTGGAAGTTATTGGTCACCCTATTTATAATAAATAAACAAGAAGTTCATTAAATGTACTAACCTGATTGTTATGTAACAACACATCGTTCAGCATATGGAATACGTTTGAGGTATCAACTTGGCACAAATGAAATTGTTACATCATGTTGCAAAGTTGTCCCGCTCATGATCATTTCGACCCCTACTTCGTTTGAGGAATCCCTTGCGCACTCATTACATAATTTTAGTATATGCAATTTCCAATGTAGCAGATTTGAAACCTTTGACGCTAACATGCTGCATCAGCTCTACTGTTAGTGTTATTGGAAATTCGAACTTTTAAAGCTCATTTTCCACACTTTTGGCGGTCTTGTAGCTAGAAACGCGGCAGAATTTCCACCCTGGTGACTTAAGGTTTTATTTTCTTAATTTTTGATGTACCGTCATCCTTCCTGCATTACTTTCCACCTGTATTACTTAGTTTCCCTTAGTCGCTTGGAGTAGAAGGGTTCTACATACGCATAGAGAACAAAAATAAATTTTCTGAATTTCTTAAGTTGAACTGTATGTACGACCTTTCGGTATCATTGGTTTAGAACAGAACGGAAGGGAGTCACCCAGGGTTTAATTTGATGAGCCACTCTGACATTAGCTTGGTGTGGTAGAAAGAAAATTAATTAGAAACTCAGTTTGGATTGTATGTCGCTGCCTGGAACTCCGCACCTTCCAAGTGCTAAGACAACGTTCTACCGACTTATGTTAGCATCACAAATATATAGGTTTCAGATACATGAGTTTATTTACACCTGTATCCTCAACATGCACATGTATATGTATTAATCACATTAGTCCAGCATTGATTATGTTTCTGGTATCTACAGGATCAGTAGCTAATAAGAACCTTATATTTTAAACGAATTAGCATCTGGTGTTTTTTGACACGTTTGTGAACTGTATTCCTGTTACACTAAATTATACTTTAAATAATTAGACATTCTTTTGAACTGTATGGCCAGTAACAGAAATATTACGTGTAAATTGTCAAGATAGCCTAACACTGAAAACGATCTTATCTAAGGTGAACAGAAATTTGTTGACAAAAATGAGTGTAACATACATCCGTGTCTCCCTCAAAAGACGGCAAAAAAGACCAGCAGTAGTGCAATCTTTGTGTTTTGTTTGTGCCGTATTATGGAACAAAAAATTTCGTTTGAGCTCAATTCGTCGCAAAATTATGGGACATTTAATTTTGTGGGGGACAGATTCATACTCAAATTCGCCGAAAATTTAAATTTCAGTTTTCGAAATGAAACTTGTGCCAATCGTTTGTGCTGGATTGTGCCGTAGAGGGTTTTGTTTGTGCTCAATTCGTCGCAAAGATATGTGACATTGAATTTATTTGATGCGCCAGCTTCACGCTCGAAATCTCGATAAAATTTCAATGTTGAGCTTGAATTGGCACCAATCGATTGTGCTTCATTTGTGCTGAACATTACAACAAAAAATTCCGTTTATGCTCAAATCGTCGCAAAATTCTGCGACTCTCAGATTTGGGGATATTTTCACGCTTAAATTCACCAATATTAATTTCGAAACTCATTCATGTCAATCGTTTGTGCCGGATTGAGCCACCAAACGTTTCTTTTGTGTTCGTTTCGTTGCTAAATTATGCGACACTCAATTTTGGAGGCCAACTTCACGCTGAAATTCAAAGAAAATGAAAATTTTGAAACAAAATTTATGTAAATCTTTTGTGCTGTATAAAGTTTTCTTTGTGCTCAACTCGTTGCAATAATAAGCGACATGAATTTTGTTGCAGAAGCCAGTGTTACGCTCCACAGCAAGTTACATTTGTGTTCAATTCGTTGCAAAAACCTACAACACTAAATGTGTGGTTGGCTCATTGACCGTGAAGCTGCCCCCTCCCCAAAATTGAATGTCACACAATATTGCGACGAACTGAACACAAACGAAACTTTTTATAACACAATCAGGCAGAAACGAAGCACAAACAATTGAGGACATTTCGGTTTCAAAATATAATTTTTTCCAGATTTCGAGCGTGAAGCTGGCCCTCAAATAAATTGAACGTCGCATATATTTGTGACGAATTGGGCACAAACGATACGTTTTACGGCACAAATGATTGACACAAGTTTTATTTCGAAATTGAAATTTTCGGCCAATTTAAGTCGGAAGCTGCCTTCCACCCCAAATAATTGAATGTCGCATAATTTTGCGACTAATTGAGCACAAACAAAAGTTTTTGTGGCACAATCCGGCATAAACGAAGCACAAACGATTGCATTAATGTACTTTTGGTCGTTTGTGTCATCCTTGGGGACGCAGCTTCATGGAGGTGCATAACATACAGGCGCGCCTACAAGGATTAAGTAAATGAAAGTAAGATCGAATTCTGGCAATTCCTACTATTATAACTTATAAAGGAGGCAGAAAATGAAAAAAAGGCCCTATATTCTATCTCTGTACCTGCTCAGAAGTTCAAAATCTAAAACAGAAACTCCAGCTGCTGTTATATGCTCCCTTTCAATGTTTCATCATATTCCGATCCAAAGCTGCTTCGACTTCATGACACATTAGCTTTACAGTCAAAATATACTTGAAAGTCCAGTACTTGCGCTCTTTCTCTCGTTAGATTAGATGATGATTTACACTTTTAACTACATTTCTTGTATATAATGTATTAGAAGTTAGAATTACAAAATACGTAAAAAGTTATAATGGTAAAGAAAATAGTATAATTGGTGATATTTTCGGGCAGAAAAGAGTATAGAATATTTGAACCTCTAAAAGAGTATAATACTCTTAAAAAGAGTGTCTGGTCACCCTGTCTTATCATTATACTTCACGAGAAAAACGTTATGGATTACTGCAATGAAATAAGCTACTGCTACTCGGTAAAAAAGCTTTTTTTTTTTTTGCTTTAAATCCTAGATTTAAAATTTATCTTCTGTAACACAAGCATTTGATCAGCACAAAACTGATATGATGGTTTCCTCTCACCCACCATAGATGTCAGGCTCTGCCACAAAAAGCAGCACTGGTTTATATGTCAATATCGGCATATAAACTAGTATGTTTTATCAAGCATAATCCATGGAAATAATAATTATACAGAGTAAGGTGGAAACAAAAATTTGAAATTAAATTTTTTACAACAACCTCGTGGTAATTCATTAGAAAAATATGTGAGTATATTTATTCAGTGTTAATTCATATTTATGAAGTATTTACAAGTAATGCTTATTTTAGGTTTTAGTTACATTTATTTATGGCTACTCTCAGTGGCGTCATTTCAGATTTTGCTTGGCGAAGGGCTAGATCATTTTGGAAAGACCTAATATGATATACCACTTGGTTCATCCTACTTATTTCCAAGCGCAGATTTACTTCATATTCTGCATATATGCATTCAGTGATTCATTCAGATTCTTTGTCGGGGGTGCCGCCCCCAAATCCTCGAGAGCATCTCCAACTTAAAACAAATACGGTAAAAACTCGACAGAAAACGTGCAAAACTCCACTTACACACTCCCAAATTTGACTTTACTCCCTCAACTGAAAATCATCGTGGAATCCCTGTACGTAAGTCACATGCATCTCTTCGCTGTTAATATGATATAGCTAATAAACAAGTAACATTCATATCTGGTATAAAAATATAGACATATTAATTGTTAACTTTTTGTAAAGTGTTACTTACAGCAGATGAAAAGCTGTAGTGTATCAACGGATAATGTCTTGGATTCATTTTAGCAATCATCAACAAGATGGTAAATATAATTTTCCTTAACCTCTTTCCTGTCTACAGCCAAATCATCAACGAGATGAGTCGATCATCGGAAATTGATGACAGAAAGTAATTTTTCAGTTCTTTTAGAACAGAAAAAAATTCGTTAGAGGAAGTGACAAAAATTTCCAATGACAAGATAAGAATAATTAGTCGATTAAAGCAGCCTTCTATACTGTGGACATATCATACTGAGTTCAGTGTCGTGATGTGGACACCACTAAAAAATCCGGATTCAAATCCGGCTAGAGACTGAAATCTTACATTTGATACTCTAGAATTCTAGTAGTAGGAAGAGACTCAGTAAATAAATTCTCATTGAAATTAGGAAAAACAGATTAGACTTGTTGTGGGAAACAAAAACTTCATAAGAACTCAACCAACTAACTCACGACATTCTGCATGATGTCACAGGCTAAGTAAACATTATGGTGACAATCCTCTTATAATGATGTGATCCCACAACTTGGATTAAAATTGGATCAACACAAACAGTGAAAAAGAACCTGTTTTTACATTGAACCCACAAAACTGGAGAAAACATATCAAAGTCAATAGTACTGGACTTCCTCTGAACAAAACAAAATTTTCATCTCTCACGGAGAGGAAAGACTAAACATGGGAACAAAAAATTAAAATTCAAAAGCCTCCTTTAAGGCCTCCACTTTTCAGGAGAACCAGATCTTGTTAGACCAACGAAATTAAACTTCCAAAACACGAAATACCCCACATTTACCCACCTTCAGAAGTGAAATGTTCACTAACATAAACAAAAACTAGAACTTAAAATTCCCTTACAAATTAATATAAAGAGAACGCTTTAATCGGACCTACTTGGCAATTCTGATTCCCACAACATATAAGCCCTGGGCGCCCTGAGATATGAAACAAAGATTGGCTACCAATATATATACATCCAGTTCAATATATGTACACCTTATTCCAAAAAAAGATAACCGCATTGATTACGGCAATTTTCAGCTGAAAATTCTCAAAGTCCAACTTCGGGTATCTTCGGAAACAGTAAACCAAAGATGCCAGGTTCGAGCCCTGGAAGGAAGGATGAACCTTTGCAATTGGGAAAAAATGTGCAGATCATTTTTCTTCTTTTAAGTGCAATAAGACATGTTGAAACTTTATTAAGTGTAGAAAAAGCAGCATTCATTAAAATACGTAATGATATAGTATTTCGAAACCCTCCATACATCTGAGCACGTGATCGTTTTGTCACCTACGTTTCCATACGTAAAATCACATTTACAATGAAAGTGAATACAGCAAATTTAGTTCTCGCATTCACAGTACAATAAACAACAGAAATGAGAGAAAAACAAAAGCATTTGCAAAGTATATGAATGTAATTCTCTTGAACACTGAAAATTCAGTCATGTTTCTTCAGAAGGAGTTCTATCAGACAGAAGTAGATAAATGTGTTCATGTTAGCTCAGTGGTAGAGCACGTGGCTTCTAATCGTGAGGTCCTGGGTGCGAAACCAGTTCTGAAAAAATATTTTCATGTAATGATATATTCCTCCAAGCATGAATAATTAGATAAAATAATAATAATGAGTATAATATGTATCCATACAAGCATTTCAGGACATAAGTAATTATTATGTTAAAATATAACATCAGAGAAGTGGTGGGTGTTGAAAGAATGTCGGTATATTATAAATGAACATTAAATACAAATTAAATAAATGTTGTTATATCCAAATTCGGATCAAAGTGCTATACAGCAAATTCACGATACCTGAAGTTCATACAAATTCAATATATCCAAAGCTCATGATCCCAACGAACGATGAGTCACTAAGATACTAAACTGTTCTTCAGTAAAGAAGAAAGAAGTTCTTTCCATGCGTCTGAAATACTTTTCTCTCTCTCTTCCTCTCACTGGCAAATTCTATACTTTTGTCATCTTATGAAGATAATTTATTATTGTCTTATTAACTAGTAGGAAGAATACTCGACCTGAGAAGGGTGCGAACCCTCATTCGTGTAGTGTTGGTTTAGAAAACAAAGGTTTTAGGCATGAACTACTTTTACAACTAGAGAAATGTTGCCAAGATTTGTCTTACTAAAACACCATCAGTTTGAGTCACTCTAAGTGGACCATTTTACACGTTAGTGATTTTAGATAAGGAAGATTAAATTTGATTTATTTCCGCCTGTTATTTTCGTAACAGAGCAAGCTTCTGGATGCTTTTTCTAGGTTTAGCTCCAGATTGTGTATTTTATACGTGTAAAGGTAGTATAACAGTTAACTTTGTTTATTAAAACAGCTTTTATGAAAATTCATTTAGGAAAACTATTATTATTTTTATTATATTGCTTGCGGAATGTTAACCAAATCGTTCCCCACAAGGGGCGTGCCCTGTACTTAACAAATCGCATGCCAGTTACCTGCTGTTACTTGTTTCTTTGCTGCTCACAGCTCAGAGCAATGGTTATCATGGACAGACGTCCAGCTGTAATTTCCTTGTTGGAGACTATACTGCAGCTGAAGACGAATGGGTATCCCAGCTGCTACAGCCAGGCGATGGATTCGGCAATATTGTACTACAGGTCAGACTGACAATTTTCGAGCTCCTGATCGTTCTCACGTGTCTACCGAGGCGAAAGATACAAGATTAGTAAACGAAGACCGGTTAGACCCACTAAGGACATCTAAACAGCTAAGGAAAGCTTCCCACTTTCCTGGTAGTACACAGACAGCGCTGCGAAGGCTTCGTTAGGTTGGATTGCGTGACCGTGTTGCTGCCGTGAAGAAAAAACTCTCATACGAACAAAAAATTTACCGTCTCGCATTTGCACATGCGAATGTGGATCGCAACTGGGAAAACACTTTCTCAGAAGAATCCATATTCAAAACATCAAATTAGGGGCGCCGTCTTGTGTGTCGTCCGAAGGGCACCCGATATGACGCCTGATATGTGGCTGCTTGCAATCGCAGTAGTCGTGTATCTATTTCATGTTGGGGTTGGATTTCCAGTCGCGGTGCAGGACAGCTACAAAGAATTGAAGGACACCTGGACAGTGCTCAGTACTTACACATCATGGTGCCATCAGTACGAGTACTTCAGCCTCATAGTGTTATTAAGTTCCATCAAGACCAGTCTCAAATACATACTTCTCGTGTGGTTCAGGAATTGTTTGCAGGGCAGCCTAAAATTGATTTAATTGACTGGCCGCCTTGTGGAGCAGACCTCAATTTCATGGAAAATATGTGGGTAGAGGTGAAGCGTTTAGTGGAGAGCCATCATTTTTGATGGTGAATATGGTAGTATTTCTTTTTATTTATCACGATTCCTTTCAAGGCACTTTGCACCGTCTAACCCTGCTAGGCCCTTTCCTAAATGGTAGGTGGAGTTTTTGTTACTCTTGTAAACATGTACGGAAACTTAAATGTCTCAAAAACCAGAAAAGCTAGAGTGCTTAATCAAAATCCGTTGTGTACCTCTTGATGTATCCTTCAAAGATATGGAATCACCTTTTTGAAAATTAATTTCTTTACTCCAATAATTAGGCTGAAAAATAAGTAACGAATTGTATAAAATGTGATTTTCACAAATATTTTGGAGTGAAGGGACTGAATAAAATTCTGCAAAATTTGGTCATATTTAGACCTACAGACCAAGTGTATACACACACACACACAACAAAAATCATGGCCCTAAATCACATTCCTTCTCTTCTACGGGTGTTCAAATATAGCCTTTTGGGAAAATTGCCGGATTTTGGGCTTAAATGCCTCAGATGGGTCATCATGAAAATGTCTGAAATTTGGTATCGAGGAAACTTTGCATAACACTTCTTTAAAACTCGTTCTGATAACTTCAGGTATGTAGGAACCCACATACGAAAACAAATGTTTTCTAAAATGGTAGTGTAACCATTATGTAAAATTATCCAGGAATGACCCAATTTTACTATCACTAACCTAAACCCATCTAATCTTCCTTATCTAAAATCAATAACGTATAAAATGGTCCACTTAGCGTGACTCAATCTGGTGGTGTTTTAATAATCTCGGCAACATTTATCCAGTTGTGAAAGTAGCTCATGGTTAAAACCTTTGCTTTGTAAACTATTGCCACACGGACATGGGTTCGAACCCTGATCAAGTAAAGCATATTTTCCTTCTAGTTAACTACACAATAGTAACTTCTCTTTATCAGATGACAAAGTATAGATCTTGCAACCAAGCCAGAGAGAGATCAAAGCATCACCACTTCCATATGAAACAAGCATTTCCGGTTATTTCTTTACTGAAGAACAGTTTAGTCTCTTAAATGACCCATCGTTCGTGGGGATCATGAGGTTTACGGATCGTGAATGGCTGTTTGTTTTGCTGTATGCCACCTTGATCCGACTTTGGATATAACAACATTTATTTAATTTGTATTTAATGTTCACATATAATGTACCGACATTGTGTCAACACCCACCACTTCTCTGATGTTATACTTTAAACATAACAATTACTTATGTCCTGAAATGCTTGTATGGATAAACTCATTATTATTATTTTATCTAATTATTCATGCTTTGAGGAATATATCATTACATAAAAATAAATTTTCCAGAACGGGATTCAAACCCACGACTCACGATTGGAAGCCACTGGCTCTACCACTGAGCTAACATGAACACATTTATCTACTTCTGTCTGATAGAACTCCTTCTAAAGAAACATGACTGAATTTTCAGTGTTCAAGAGAATTACATTGATATACGTTGCAAATGCTGTTGATTTTCTCTCATTTCTCTTGTTTCTAGGTAGATTTCGAGGAAAAATATACCTATTGAGATCGGTACGATATGAAAGTATATATATATATATATATATATATATATATATATATATATATATATTAACACGCTAGCGGCCATAATTTTGAAGATATTTGAACCAAATTTCTATATGTTGTTTCTAGGCTTAATAGCTCGGTTAAGTTCGTTAATGAGCAAAATCGGTCGCCATCTTGCATCCAAAATGGCCGCCGAACCCATTGTTGTATAGAATACACAGCCTAAACCGCTGGGGCTATTGAAATCAAATTTGGCATAAAGGTACAACATCACTTTTTGATTATGAAAATGTTACCTAATGAGTTCAAAGACGCCATCTTGGATCCAAAATGGCGGAAGTAGGAAATCTATTTTCCATATCGTTTGAGCTAGAGATACGAAATTTGACATAAAGGTGTATTGTCATTCACTAGTAGTTCAAGAAAATATTACGAAATGTTGAAAAAGTCGCCATCTTGGATTCAAAATGGCCTCCGAAGCCATTGTTGTATAGAATACACAGCCTAAACGACTGCAGCTAGAAATATCAAATTTGGTAACACTATACATTATCATTTTTGTGTTACTAAAATATTACATGATGTATCCAAGGACTCCATCTTGGATCCAAAATGGCGGACCTAAAAATCCATTTTCCACACCGTTTGAGCTAGAGATACGAAAGTTGGCATAAAGGTGCAGTATGACGAGTAGCTTAGGGAAATATCAGAACATTTGGGAAAAGTTGCCATGTTGGATCCAAAATGACCGCCCAAAATCCCATTTTGCACACCGTTTGAGCTGGATAAATGAAATTTTACTTGAAGTTGTACTATCACAAGTAGGTCACGACAATATAAGAAAACTTTCAAAAAGTCGTCAACTTGGATCCAAAATGGCCGCCCCAAAAACCCAATTTCCAAATCATTGAAGGTAGAGAAACGAAATTTTCAATGAAGGTGTATGACCAAGAGTAGGTTACAATAAATGGGGTAAACCTTCCTTTCGGGGGCGCAGCCCCCAGTGGGAGGGTGCAGATGGACTCCGTGGTGGTGTAGTGCTGCAGGGAGATTTTGGTTAAGATAAAGGAGGCGCATCCTCTCAAAAGCACTGAAGTTGAGGGGCGAACCCCGGCTCCCAGCGAAACTTCGAGATCTACCTCAGCCTGTAGGCCTACCGAAAGGGAATTTTTGTACTATGAATGCGAAAACTCCATATGCTGTCTTCACTTTCATTGTAAATGTATTTTTACGTATGGAAACGTAGGTGACAAAACGATTATGTGTTCAGATGTATAGATGGTTTCGAAATACTATATCATTACGTATTTTAATGAATGTTACTTTTTCTACACTTAATAACGTTTCAACATGTCTTATTACATTTAAAAGAAGAAATGAAAACATCTGCACATTTTTTCCCAATTGTGAAGGTTCATCCTTCCTTCTAGGGCTCGAACCTGGCATCTTTGGTTTACTGTTTCCGAAGATAACCGAAGCTGAACTTAGAAAATTTTCAGCTCAAAACAGCCTAAACATTGCGGTTAACCTTTTTGGAATAGGCTGTACATCCAGGAGGAAATATAAAAACGAATAGGGTTAAAATTGGCTCGAAAGGATCAACCGCTTAGTCAGTACACTGCCAAGATTGAAAAAAAATGACTACTTGCTATACTTAGCACAAAAAGTGACAATACTCCAAACAAAAGTATGGCTATTATAAAAACAAAAATAATTAAGAATTCTCTATATAGGACTTATATGACGCAAGTTGTTCTGTTCTCTGGCAATTCTACAAACCAAACTCGGCGATATTCCGAGCCAAACGAATCAGAAATGCCCAGGAAAGAAAACACAAAAAGTAAGAGGTCTAAGCACACTGCTGTGGTCTACGCTGCTGCTAGTACACACACTCAACGTTACAATTGCGTAGAAAATTAACAAGGCACTGAGAGAAATTCAAAGTAAAACAAATTAATTATTTTAGAAATAACGAAAGCTAGATATTCTCTACAGAACGAACTCAATAATTTTAAGAATTCCAAATTGTTACTTACACTGAACTGTTCCCCTTCTATTAATAAATAACGTGCTTAAAGGAATTCAATTTGTATTTCACTTTTTCTTTAATTTACCATTTTAATCAAAATATTTGTATTCTCGCAACGCGGCACGGGATAGGTAAGAAATTTCGTAGCTTACTAGTGTGCCAGTGAACATATTTGAGAATCACTGTTATGCTAATTCTAGTCAATGTTGGACAGGCACCGCACAGGGGTTTTCAGCGATCCAATTGTAACTCCATGTAGGCGTATCGCAAATTATTCTTGAGCGTCATTAATATGAACACAAAGATATAAATATATCGATATAAACTTCTTTAAAGAAGACGAAGATAAAAACGCACTATAAGTAAAAATTAAATCTCTTCTTAAAATCTTTTTCTCATTTTCGATTTTTTGTATGAGGTCGGCGCCAAATTAATTACTATAACAGACAATTAAAATTCAATAACCTACATTGCGTAGCGCGTTACAAGTAGTTGTTTTAGTTACAAATTTAGTATCGAACTCCTACAAAAAAATCGAAACTGAAGGAACATAATGGTAATTTTCCTTACATTTCAGTGTGTGTTTATGTCGGTTTAACTTGTTTTTTAAATATTTTTACGCTTTAGTTCGTTTATTTTCTCAAACTCAGAGGAGAGGGGCAAATTCCTCCCCTGCTCCCTAAATGACGTTTCTGGCTACGCAACAGCTCTTAATAGAAAACTGGCGCTCAACATTCAGCATGTTAACATGACAGACCCTCTCAAAATAAGGATAGTTAGTTCTTTAGGTAATACAATTACCTTCTGACAAAAGAAAGTATAACTATCTAAAAAAGTAATCACAAAATGGCAAAGGAAATGTTTCCAAAAACATCGCACTAAAATAACTGCTATAGAAATGGCTCAGCTTTATTTAGGCTCTTTAACAATTGCATATCATAGAATTAATGAGTAAGTTTGTTAGTTTTAATTCCAGATAATGCGCATAGTACCAAATACTATTAAAATAATCGGCATAGTCAGATCACAACGAAGCATTTCACTGTATGAACTAAAGACTAGTTACAGTATAATAGCGTTTAATTT
This sequence comes from Lepisma saccharinum, assembly GCA_022664845.1. Lineage (NCBI taxonomy): Eukaryota > Metazoa > Arthropoda > Insecta > Zygentoma > Lepismatidae > Lepisma > Lepisma saccharinum. The sequence goes on along the minus strand of JAGDQP010001282.1, from coordinate 87,574 downwards.
GTTGCGTTCTAACATCTTCTAATGTAAGAGACGAAAACCTTTAATGGTAAACGTTTTGATTGTCTACTTCTGATTTGTTCCTAAGTCATACAGGTCAACCCTTTTCATATAAATGGAGCAGTGTTGTCAGATGTAGGGGGGGGGGGATGTATGAAAAGGACAAAAACAACGGGAAATATCGGTATATAATCTGATACTTCAAAAATAGAAAATTCAAGAGTTAAGAAAAAATATTTTACTGGCTTTATGCTGTAAAGCCAGTAAGTTTAGTACACGGGAAATTTTTATAAAAACCGGATTTTTTAAAACATCTTGAGGGGAAAATTGTGGTGGGAACCTGACAACACTGAAAGGGATAAGATAAGTAGAGAGAATAGAAGAAATCCAGTACTGCCAATAAACACATTTATGTAAAACTGTTCAATAAATAAATTTCAATTTCACACGAGAAATTTAAGTTGCAAAAAAAAAGAATTAACAAAACAAAAATGTTCAATATAAACAAGGAATCGTTTGGGACGAGGTCTGGCCTGTACAGTGGGTAATGGAAAACTTTCTAGCCGTAAAATATTGAACTGTACTGTGTATGTGCTACTTCTTCTCGCACTCCTAATTCGATGAATTGCAAACCAAAACAGTGGAAAATCCTATGCAATTATACCAAATTTCGTTATCATGAAACAGAAGTAAACTGAACGTTATATTACAGCAGAAACGTTGAGAGTTGTCCACTTTATCGCCGTACCAAGATTAGACTGAATACATCTATCTCTTCTTATGTTTCAAAATGTGCATTGGTAAAGTTTTGTTACTATGGTAACCGATCTGTGATCAAAATTTAAAAACAAATATCTTATGGTACTCACTGACTCGAGTGCTATCACTTTGCCAAATTTGGTGAAAATTTGTTGAATTCACGAGAATATGGCGAGTTCACGAACTACAAAATGCAGATTCCGGAAAAGTAGGATCTCAGCTTTAAACGGTCACTTCGCTACAACTAAAAGCTATGCTCCATGACTGTCACAAGAACTATTATATTGGTTGAGCATTCAGGGTTCAGTTGCTCCAAAAACGACCAATAACGCTGAGAAGAAGTAAACTTAATTTCCACGCTACTTTGTAATAATCTGTGGAAATACCAGCTCCATTTCCTCTTATGAATAACAAACTAGGAATCAAACGTGTGTTTAATTTATGGTTGTATACTATAAAATTGAGTACTAAAATATATCATAGACTTATTTTGATGATGAAGGCTATAAAATTGGGTAATAAAATATAAAATCAGATATTTGATGATGAAGACTATAAAGCAGAGTATTATAATATAATCATCATCCTACATCATCATAAATATTTGATGAAGAAGGCTATAAAATTGAGTATTAAAATGTAATTTCATAGATATTTTCAAAGCTTTCTTAAACATTAACAAATAATATGATACATTTTTTTTGTCTGTACAGGTATAACTTTTCATTGGATGCATCACTTCTGATCAAACTTATTATATTTAGTAGATGACATTTCCATGGTGGACAGGACAGCAGTGGATCTGAGAGAGACGGATAGGAACAAGAAAAACTAATTCATTTTCTTACATGTGAATGTTGAAATGCTGTACTGACTGCGATGAATTCTTTGCTATCTTTCCCCTTTACCCAGAACACTTGGCAATATATAAATATCCTTGGATTATATAAATATCAAATTCATATCCTTTCTTAAAAATATAGTCAGCTAACAGAACTAATCAGAACATAATAACACGCTTGAAAATAATAACTCTATGTTTACATTGTGTATGTCTATTTGGATGCCATGAAAACTTTAGAAACTATTTGTCGAAGAGTTTAACTAAAGGTTATTTCTAATTGCATAGAAAGTTCTGAGGGAAGTAAGGAATCAAGCAGATGGTAATAGTAGTAACAATAATAATAGTAATAATGGTGGCTGATTAAAATACCTCAAAGACAAAAGAGCAAGAGCGAGAACTTTGATTATGAAGTGTCATCCTTTGACGCATGAAAACAATTGAATATTTTGCTGCGTTCTCTTCATCTTTCTCTGGGTTCCTTTCTTCTCCTTTATAAAAGGACCTTAAAATTCCTGTTAGTGGGTGTTAAAGGGGTCGCTGCGGTGCCTTGATTACACTCGATCTAGTCTCAGAAGAAGCAAGACGATAGAAGGAGAAGTTTGGAGGAAAAGTGATTGTCTTTGTGGTAGTTTGAATGATCTCTTCCACTAACACATGCCTGCCATCTAGCGTCTTGAATGTAATCTAAGAATCTTTCTCTTGTTCTCTGTGTGTATCTCTCTTCTTCATAGAGGACAATTCGGAAACAGAGGTATAGAGAAGAAAAAATAGGAGAGAGGAGAGAAGATAAAGATTAAAGACGCGAATAGTTATTAGAACTCTGGAAAGCCACACACAAATACCCCCCTCCCCCCCCACACACACACCATAAGACATAAATGGAACAAGGAAGACATCGATAAAGAAAGAAATTGTGAAATGAAGGCGGGGGGGAGATCAAGATTGTCTTCTTCACCGAGAATTACTCTCTCAGTCTCTTGTTTGAGGTTGTCGATATCTTTGGACCAGCATCTCAAACAGCTGCTCCCCAATAATGGTGGGCGGGACTAAAGGTAGTGTACCCCCTCTTATGAGAGGAAACGGATGCAGAACAGAGAGAGAGAGAGAGAGAGAGAGAGAGAGAGAAAGAGAGAGAGGGAGAGAGAGAGAGAGAGAGAGAGAGACCAGGTTCTTTAGAGACAGAAGGACGATAGAAAAGACAAACCGAACTACTTCTTCTACCGGATGTTCCAAATGTTATCGTACATCTGCATGTAATTTCCCTTTCGGATCATCCGTCATCTTCTTCCATAAGAATACCAACACTAATAGTTTCCACTAGTACCAGCAATTGTAGTAGTAGTAGTATTGGTAGATTGGCGTTGTGAGCATGTATAAGTGCGGAGTTCAAGTCAAAGTCTACTTTCTTTTCAAAGGCGTTTGTCTACCTTCCAAATACTCTCTCTCTCTCTTTCACACACACACACGCTTGATCAGAAGTAGACAGACAACGAACGTTCTTCATTGTAATCAGATGCAATCTTTGTTGTTGCTGTTTTACCTCAAAAAGCCCTCTCTGGAGGTAATCATGCCATAGTAACAGTAGTACTAGTATAAGTAATACTAATGTTTGTTTTCTGTATACATTATTTTCGAACGCTATTCGTCTTCCATTGTACTTAATTATTCTTTTCTTTCTTTTATGCTCTCTTTTCTTTTGTTAATAAGTTACGAAAAAGGTGTCTCTCTTTGGCAATTATTATCGAAAGAAACTTCAAGGGTTTTGAAAAATCAATATTTTATTGTAATATCTGAACGAAACAACTCTACAGATGGCGCTCATAGATCCAAATAAATATCTCAAATCTACAACTTCATCGATATTACAAATTTTAAAACAGGGTAAGAAAACTTAATAACTACATTCATATATCTTACAAGTATGGAAATTTTAAATAATCACAGCAATCAATTTTGTTCCACAAACTATGAAAAAAGATAATCACATAAAATTATTTGTCCGAATCTTCTGAATAAACTTTCATTTTCTCCACATACAGTAATATACACAATTCTGTAAATGATATTTCACTTTTTAATAGAGTATTATTTATTATCTATGTTATAATCTTAGATTCTTTCGATAGACATATAATTTTAGATAAAAATAAACAATTCATTTTATATCATAATTATTTTAAGGCTTTCATAAATGAATCGTTTAACATTATCATGAATAAAACTCTTTCAGGAAATTTGATGTGTTTTTTATTTTACAAAGAAACTAACTATTATTTCATTAGCCTTCCTGCTGACATTTTGGAACCTTTTTGAATGCTAATCTACAATCCTTTAATATACGTATAATTAAAAACGTTGTTTTGATCAACTAAGTTATACATTTTTAAAATGTTTGATAGATTGTTAATTTTATTTTCATTATAAATTCTTCCATTACAAAAATTATCGTCACGCATATCAAAAGAAAACAAAGGATTTTAAATTTGCAATTAAAGAAATTAAAAGTGGTTTTAATTCATATATGGCTTTCTCTTTCAGTAAATAACATAACAGGATCATTATCCAAATCACCAGAGTCTCGGATTACTATTTTCTATGTCCAGAAATATAAGTTCTATTTCCTTTTTAATAACATTATTTAAATAATGACTTAATTTTCCTATAGAAGATAAAAAGTACGTTATGAACGTATTAATCCTTCACTCCGAAAGCGTATACTGTTTATCGTTACGGTTGAGTGTATTGCAAATTATTTTTTTCTGGCTAAAAGCAGGTGCGTCACCAGCAACAAGCTGTAGGGAAAATCATGAAAAATTTAGAAAAGCACGCCCCACGTCACGTTGTTTTACTTTTTATTTATATACCTATTTATGTGGTCCCAAGAAAATGTTTGGAAGACCGGTGTGACGTCACTCGCATCTTGCGAGATGCATGTTGCATTACACGTATAAATTTTTTGTCATTTGCGTTACCTTCGAAGGTAATTATATAAACTCTTATTTTGGATCTTTTAAATTGTACTGTTCTTATAGTCAGTTTCATTGTGATCTAAATTGCAATTCACACACTTTTGACAATACTGTTTTCCAAATGAATTATCCATTTTAGATGCAGAATATTACTCTATGTTCTACGTATAAAGCTTTAATTTATTCAATTATTTTTATATTCAAAAGCTCTAAAGCAATTATTTATTTTTAACCATATGATTTCAGAATTATATAAGTGCGTATAGGCTATGTTGGACATTTTACTTGGCGCACGAATACTAACAGATATTACCGTCAGAACTATTTACAAGTAAAAAGTCTATGAATAAAAGATATTTCAATTCTATAAAATTAAATAAATAATTTGAATGTTTTTAAGAATAATTGTTATTAAAAGTATTTCTTGTATCTATATATCTGTATGTTTGGATCTATTTTGTATCAGCGGAAACCGAAGTACACCCCCAGAGAAAGGGGTACATATAAGGCGTTGTAATGCTATGTAAATCACTTATTCTTGGGCTCCGGCTCAAACACTTAACACATCTTTAGGTATGTAGGTAATACAGGCATTCTTATTGTTTTCTTTGTTGTTCTTCCTATTGCATACAGAATACTTTATACACGCAGAGTACCTCGTAAGATCAGGTGACTCCACTACATACAAATATGCAGGTTTTTTAATTTTGTTTGGATTGTCATTTCCAACTAATCTAAATTTTGCCTTCAGATTAAAATTCCAAATCCCACACCTCAGCCGGAGTAATTAAGTACAGGATAATCTGGAGGTACTCGGGGACGTTACATAGGATTATTGCCTCTCTCTGGCTAAACATACTATGAAAGTAACTCAATGTTTCCAAAAAAATAACAACATTATTAGAAATGAAATTAACGCTAGTTCAAATGGTCAACCTGAAATTGAGAATTAAAATAAAGAAAAATAATATTGCTTATATGATGGAATTCTATTCTTATATTGCTTATATGATGGAATCGATTCTATTCTCTTGAAGTGTAAATAATTTTAGAACCATCTTATTAGTTTCTGTCTTTCTAACTTTAGCCTATTTGTGACAATCGTTAGAGAAGCGCTTTAACCTTGTTGTCTTATTTACGTAACGTGATGTATTCTAGTTTTCAGTATTGACTATAGACAATGTTTATGTGTTATTTTGGTTCATCTTGGCTTCTAACAAGTTACTCTTTCTTTAAATCCTTCGTCTTGATTCCTTCCTTCGATTATGCTGTTATTGGAGCTAAATTCAAATCACAAATGTATGTTCTCTATTAGTATTTCATTAACTGGAAAACAGACTTCATAGAAAATTTGTAGCGTTCTCGTACAATAGGATAGCAAAAACAGAAATAAATAAATGAGTTCCTTTCTTCATCTAAGGTTTCAGTTATCAATTTTGTAGCAATATAACAGCGCAAAGGCAATGCTTATGCAACCCAACCATCATAAGTGATATCCGGGACTGTAGAAGAAAAGGGGAAAACCTGACATACTGGTATGAAACGTCTCTGATTTTCGGCATTTAACATACTGACGCTTTAAAAATAAAGAATTTTCAGTTCAAGCAAACTGCCTTGTTGTACTGTAAAATTAGCAGATAATCGTTAAGTGTCAATACTAGTCATGAAAAGAAATACAACAAAGGTTGTATTTTATTAAGAAGTAGCCAAAGTTTCCTTCCGTTCATGTGGGGTGAGTAGAATATGTTGGCAACACTACTAGTCGTACTACTGCATATACTATTACAAATGCTACTACTACTAATAATAACAATACTGCTACTACTACTATTAATATTATTACTAGTACAAATACTACTACTATAACAACAATTCTACTACTACAAACACTACTACTACCACTACTAGTACTACAAAACCTACTAATGTTACTACTAATAATACAACTATTAAATTGGAAACACTGTATCTCCAAAACAAAGCGAAATCGGGCCCATATTTATAGGAACTTTTATTCTTATTGTGGTGTGACAAATCATCTCCCGAAGTGTTTGCGTATATGACTGGGACACCCTGTATATAAACTAAAAATGAACTAAAAGCATAAATAAGATTTTTTCTCATACCCCTGTATTTATCAGCTACGACATCTTTCATGTTTGCCTTTACTGTAAGGTCGTAGCGTTGACAACTCTACACCTTTAAACAAAGTCAAGAAATTGTAATAAATGGTTCTATGGGTTCTCCTGGGGTAAAATATTCAGGAAGTAAATTAGTCTCCCATTCTGATATCCGGGCGAGGACTGCTACAGGGGATTCCAAGAACAGACTTAAAACGACGTTAGGATAGGCACGTGGAAACTTTATATCAAACGAGCTCTCTTCAGGCGGCAATACACGAGACTGAGAAATAAGGGCTGCACATACTAGTAATACAAGAAGTCCGGTGGGAAAGTCAAGATAGCATTCGACAGGCAAATACACTTTCTACTACGGAAGAACTCAGTTGCACGAGTTCGGAACATGATTCCTAATTAAGAACATTATTGTTTCAGCAGTCCAGAATGTAGAGTTCGTGAACGAAAGCCTTGAGTAACTCTTGAAGGAGAGTCAGTGAACTCAAGTAAGGACTTGTGTTTGTCCTCGTCGCTGACAGAAGTATACAAAGAATTTGGTCTGCAGCTGAACTGAGACAATGTAGGAACCTTCGACATAGTTTCAGTTAAATTGTAGACCAAATGCTTTACATACTTCTGTCAGCGACGAGGACAAACACAAGAGCTTACTTGCGTTCAGAGTCACCTTCCGTTCAAAGGGTTTCACCCCTACTCTATCCTATATTACGATATGCACTTGATGGCGCAAATATCCATGCTCCGACCGAACAAGCTGATGATAACGACAAAGATATATTTTACGATGAGCTGGATAGGTTGTTTGACCAATTACCAAAGTATCATGCCAAAATTGTGTTGGGGGATTTCAACGCAAAGGTAGAGAGGAAAGTACAATACAGACCTACAATAGGGGCAAATCAAGTCTTCACGAGAAGCTCATCAGCAATGGAGAGAGACTGATCATCTCCGTTATATCGAAAAATCTTATAGTAAGGAGCACGTACTTTGAACACAAGGACATACACAAATACACATGAACATCTCCGGATCTCAAAACACACAATCAGAGCGATAACATATTAGCAGAGGAGCAGAAGGCGACACTGACAATCAGTTAGTGATCACAAAAGTGATAGAAAAGTTGTGCATAGCGAACAAGGAAAGAAAAGGATTAAAACTACGGAATTTTAAAGCAAAACTGTTGGATAATTAGCTTACCAAATCGAAATTTCAAATAGGTTCGAAATTTTAGCCGACTTGAGTAACACTGAAGATGACATTAGTAATAATAATGAAACTGATGTGAATAACATGTGGGAGGCAATTCATGACATTGTAAAGGGCGCAGCAAAAGAACATGTTGGTGAGAAGAAACGACAGAAAAAGAAATCTTGGTTTGATGTTGAATGCATTAAGCTTCATGAGGAACGAAAATAAGCAAGGCAGCGATGGATAAACAATAAGACCGAAGCAAATGCAAACCACTACAGTAACGCGACACTTAACGTCACATGCGGCTTTAGAAACATAAAGTGAAAATATTTGACGCACGAAATTCAGGAGATTCAGGAGGAAAACGGTAAGGCAAATAACATTATAGATTTATACAAAGAGGTATTCTCGTTAAGAAAAGGTTACCAGTTAAGGCTAGGGGTGGTTTGAAATGGACATGGAGATATTCAAGTGGATCCGACAAAAAATTTTGATGTATGGAAATGCTATTTCGACAAGCTTCTTAATGTACACATCGGATAACAACTGGAGAAATTTGAAATCCATATCAAAGAACCATGGATACCCGAATCTAGCTGGATTGAGATCGAAATTTCGATAAAGATACTGAAAAATTTCAAATCACCAGTGATTGACAACGCCCCGCCGAATTAAGTAAAGCGAGAGAAACAGCACTTGTCAAGGAACTACGTAAATTGATAAGTAGTATATAGAGAAAGGAGGAGGTTCCAAAGAAATGGAAAACCTTAGTAATTGTTCCGATTTACAAAAAGGTGACAAATCAAATGTAATAATTACCGCGGAATCTCTTTACTTCAAACATGTTACAAATAATTGAGTCATATCCTGCTAACACACCTCAGCGTACACGTAGGTAAAATGATTGGCGATCACTAATGTGGATTCAGAAAAAAAATCGATCTACGTTGGGCCAGATTATTGGCTTGAGACAAATATTAGAGGAAATGTGCAATACAATGGAACGGTTCACCAGTTGTTCATAGATTTTAAGAAAGCGTATGAGTTTATCAAAAGTAAGAAGCTGTACAATATCTTGGTACAATTTGAAATTACGAAAAAAAAGAAGAAAACTTGTTCAGCTAGTAAGGAAGTGTCTCAGCGACCCCATAAGCAGAATACGTGTAGGTAAATAACATATCAGAGAGTTTCAAGATTTGCAGCGGACTGAAACAAGATGATGGATTGTCACAATTACTGTTTCACTTTGCGTTAGAATATGCGATTCTAAAAATGGAAGCGAACAAAAAGGGACTAACATTGAATGTCTTAAACGAACTGTTCGTATAAACCGATGATGTAGATTTAATATGGGACGATATAGAATCCCTACAAAGTAACACCGATGTTTTAGTAAAAGCTTGCGATGAGATAGGTCTTCAGGTGAATGTCAAGAAAACAGAATACGTGATAACAAGCCGAAACCCAGAGGATACATAACAATAAGAATGAGATCATAGAGAAAACAAATAAATTTAAATACCTGGGAGTATATGTAACTAACAAGAACAAGGTCATAGAAAAAATCAGATGTCGCTTAGCATCGGGTAACACATGTTTCTATTCAGTCCAAAATCTCCTATCATCGCGATTAATATCACGAAAGCTGAAAATACAAGTAAAGAGAACAGTTATTCTTACATTAATTTACGATTGAGAAAGTTGGAGTACGACCCTGACAGTTGAACAAAAATTACATGTGTTCGAAAATAAGGTTTTGGGAAAGATATACGGACCGAAACAGGACGGGCTGACCGTGGAATGGAGGAGATTGTATAATGAAGAACTGCACGGACTGTACGATTCACCCGACATTATACGTATAATGAATTTACGAAGACTAAGATGGGGAGGTCATGTACCTCGGATGGTGAAAAAACGCAAATTATATTGCATCTTGATTGTTAATCCGGAGAAAAAGTGGCATTTGGGAAGACCGAAACAGTGTTGGGATGATAATATTAGAAGAGATATTGGAGAACTAGATGTTCAAGATGAAAGCTCACCTGATCATTGTTTCTCTTAGCCACTCTGAACGATAATTCCATTAATTCATTTTATTATCCAAAGCACTTTTAGAAACAAAAAAATCTTGCATCTTGTTATTGCTTGAAAGAAAGTAATGACAGCATAGTATAATCTATTGTTGATATCGTTGGATTAAGGTCCTTTTCGTTTTAGAGATTAAAAAACCATAGAGAGAAATGAATCTAAGAGAAAATAGAATGTAAAAACTAAGGAGATCAAGCTCTCTTTTTCATTCTTTGCGTGTGTATGTGTGTGCTTGCGTACCTCTTCTTCATTAGGCTACAGAATACGGTAAAATAATGTTTTCAGCTTTTCTTGACCATTATTAAATTACCAGACAACTAATCAGAATCGTATATTCCTCTCCATACTTTAGATAGTTTGAACGTTTCTCGGTACACTCAAACTTCACGAACAAATAAAAAGGAAAAGTAATTCTGTTTTTCTTCTATTTTCCACCAGAGTTTGCTAATATGTTTCAAACTTAATTTGTTGTGGAAAAAAGATTAACTTATTACTATATTATATAATTGGTTCTTTTTCCTTCTACATATTGAAAGAATAGCACTTTGTTTAATAAAGAACTCAAAAAGAAATAATGGATGACTATTAAAAGATAAATTGGCATATTTCTTTGAGGCCATAAGTATCTCTCAGGACTGAACAAAACATTTCTTTGAAGTTGGGATTCGAGATTAGTCTCGGAAATGGAACGTACATTTGAATTTATTTTTGTTCTTTAGGCATTTATGACGGAACGTAATGTGTTGTGTGTGTGTCAAATTACAGTAATTGTACCCACAGCTTTACTGAAAATCCCACGATATCTCGATATCTTCAATTTTCCTTCTTTATATCACAAATAATTCCTTTTCCTATTCACTTAAAGAATCACTTCTTTAGAATTATCTCTCTATTGAATTTTCTATCTGCACTCCCCTTTTTTTAAAACTATAAACTAACTACTTTATGTAGAGTTTAAAAAACACGTTTTGTTGAATCAACAGCCAGTGCTTCAAGGACTCACTCTGAACTTCCATGATTGAGTTTCTTAAATAAACTTTCTCGTATTCTACCCACTAACAAGGAAAGAATATTCAACCATAATTAATTTATAAGGATAACTTACATTTTGTATATATATGTATCAGTCTGACTATTGAATTACACATTTTTATTTAATATGTATTTTAAATGTTTCACATCCTCATTTTTAAGTGTTACAAAAGCAATGTGAATCTCTTACTGATTTGAAATACAATTGGACGGAGCAATTTCTAATTTTCGTTTGGAATTATTAGTTTTATCCTTGTTCTTCAAACTGGTGACTTAAGTTCAATTCTTTAAAAAAAAATATGATATTTAATGTATACGAGGGCCACTCCATATATTTTGCAATATATATTTTGTGTGTGTTTGTGACATTTGTGATCGAAAGTGTGGACATTCTGTTTGTTCTAATTTAGGTGTCACGCGAAGCATTTCGAGCCATGATTTACTATGATTTTCGCGTTGGCCTGAGAGAGAAAGACTGTCATGAGAGGTTGAGGTCAACGTTTGGGGATACCGCTCCAGCATATACGACAGTATTTAGATTGTACAAGGACTTTCAAAGGGGTCGGACGTCGTTGGAAGATGAATCCCGTGAAGGAAGACCTCAGTGTTCAACATCACCGGATTTAGTGACTTCTGTGCAAGACATGGTCTCCAAGGATCCAAGATGTACCTATGCAATAGTAGAGAAATCTCTAGATATTGGATCCTCGTCAGTTCACACAATTTTACATGAACGTTTGTAACTGAAAAGGATAGTTTCTTGGTGGGTACCCCATCAGTTGTCGGAATTCCAAAAAGCAGAGGGGATGAGAATTGCTCGTGAAACATTAGATATGTTAAACCGAGGTGGGCACCAGATAATTTCTAAAATTGTTACAGGTGATGAAACCTACATACCATTTTATGACTGCCCCACTCGCCAGGAAAGCCTTGTGTGGATCCATGAAGATGACCCGACACGAACAACTGTAAAAAAATAACGAGCAATGAAGAAAATTATGTACGCTGTGTTCTTCCGTAGCACTGGTTTAGTCGCAGCTATTAGGTTACAAGAACAAAAGACTGTTATAGCAAACTGGTACACAACCGTATGTTTACCACAAGCTCTTGCATCCCTCAAAATCCGAGATTTACTCTTCCACCACGATAACGCCTCCTCTCACACTGCAAAGCAAACAATGGATTATCTCCAGGCTAATCATGTCAAAATACTTCAGCATCCCCTCCTATTCCCCTGATTTGGCTATGTGTGACTTCTGGCTGTTCTTTAAAATTAAAAAGCATTTGCGGGGACGCAGTTTTCACTCAGAAGACGAAAGTGAAGCATCAATCATGAACTGTTTCAACAACATTCCAAGGCAAGAGTGGCACCGGACTTTCAACTTGTGGCAGGAGAGTGCATTGGTGATACAGGGAATTACTTTGAACAAATGTAAAAACGTTTTGTTCAAAAGACGTATGGTTCTCCCGTATCGCAAAACTTATGGAGATCCCTCGTACTAATACCGTTTGCCGAAATTTGTTGTTTATGTCTAATTCATAAGGCAAGTACGGTGTACTACATACCGTGAGAAACAAGACCTTTATTTTCAATTGAATTAAGTAGGGTCCCATGAATAATTTTTCGTGTCTTGTTCATGGTTAAACTGTTACATTATAATCTTCAATTATCACACCAAATGATGAACTAATTCTAAATTATCTTTCAGTTTTCCCTGTATTCTCTGAAATGGCGCCATTCAACATGTCAACAGCATCTATTACACACTTCAGATGAATCATCTTGATATTACTTCTTGAATACGTTTTCCACTTCTAATCTAAGCACAGGGTGGTGGCGCGATGTTGCATATTCCAATTTCAGGTGACAAGTTAAAGACGGTAACAACTTGTAACAACTCTGCTTGACCATGAAATGGAAGACTACATTTGATTAAATGCAGAATAGACTATAGAATATGAGAACGTCAAGTTATCTTGAAAACAACGTTTGCTAAATGCCGTCCGCCTGCATGAATGTACTGTTGAATGCGGCGTGGGAGGATGCGTATGTGGAATAGCACCAACGTCTACGAAGCTGGCCCAACCCACAGAGTACTTTCTAAGAATAACAAAACACATCTTTTGGAAACCGTTAGTAACGAAACAAGTTATTCCATAACAATAATAACCAAGATATTCCATAAACAATTTGGGTCAGGTCAACTTCACACGCCCGACCACAAGTAATTTATATATAAAAAAATATGAAAGTACATAGTTTATAATCCTTTAGTAACCGCTAGCAACGGCAATAACATATTACAAAAAGAACTTCGGTTGGGCCAGATTTCTACCCTCCTCCCGGGGACGCGCATAATCTAATGAAACACCCAAATTGCTGGTATCGTTTGTAATCCATTAGTACTCGTTAGTAACGAAAACAAAATCGTTAGCAACTGATCAATAACGAAGATATTCCAAAATTATTTTGGTCGGGCATGTGAGGTAGGCCGACCCAGAACATAATTTCTAAAGAATATGAAAGTAAATCGTTAGTAACCGTTAGCAACGGCAATAAAATCGTTAGTAACGGAAAATTAATGGGCATATTACAAAAGAGGCTGGAGAGTGCAGGTATATAGGAAATAGACGATCGATTGTTGCTTTAACGAACAGCGCTAGCTACGCAAAACACACACGGAGCCCCAAACTAGAATAAATATTATGATAAAAGTCTGGAAGAAGTGATTAAAATGTAAATTGAATACGCTAAGTGAAAAAGGAACGTCCAAAATCCACCCCAGAAATACGTCATAAAGAAATCACACTTTCTTTACGCACTTCTTGAGCAGAAAACTGATTGAATTTCAACAAAGACGTGTTATAAATGTATTAAAGAGATAGGGCCTATATTATATTTCTCAGTGTACCTCTGTTTATCCTCTAATAGAACACTCACATTTGTTACACGTAGAACATTTTGACTTAATACAATCTACCTGTTAATCGTAGATCAGAAGAAAATAGTGATCACCAGGGACCGATTTTTCGGAACTTATGAACACCGTTTTAGGTTTTATAAAGAGTTGGTTTAAGGATTTATTTTTTTCTACCATACATGTATTAAACTGACAAATATTTACACTATAATGAAACACATATAAAATAAATTTCCACAACAAACACATTTTCCTTTAAATTTTGTTAAAACGATCAGTTTTGCTTTGTTAAATCAGACTATGTATTACCCCCGGGAATTACCAGCTTCGTGGCACATGTCTACCATCATTAACTCTGCAAGACACCACACGACCAACGAAAACAAGAATTGAATTTTATTTTATTTAAGATATTTAGGCAACTTTGCCTCAGACCGAACGAAAACAAGAACACAGTAAACAATACAAAAAAGTTTAAAACAAATGCACATTTCTCCCATTAATTAGTGATGTCATGTAAAACCTTTATTTATTTATTTATTTATTTTTAGAAATGTCGAATTTAGCCTCTTTTATGTTTTTAACTCATTTTAGTCATTTTTAGGTTTTTGGGATATATTCGCACATTTGATTAAAAAATGACTGAAACGAAATTATGAGGTACGTAAATACAGTAATGAGACTGGCAACAGTGCGAAAGAACCGGCAACACTGGTGACGTGGAACTTGGAGGGGAGGTGGATGAACATGTGATACACCATCAGTGCAAGTTGGAACTCGGTAACGTCACGTTCGCTGTTGTATCGATTGTTTTAGTGAAGTGCGTTTTGCTTGTGCGTTCTGACAATGAGTGATGTAGCGATTGTTTTAGTGAAGTAGGTTTTGCTTGTGCGCTCTGACAAGCAGTGACACGAATAACAATCAACGGTATGCGATCAGGTTTTGCTTCAGACTTGAACCAACTGAAGATGAACCTCGCAGCGGAAGGCCTTCGGTTGCAAGAACTGATGCAAATGTCGACCGAGTCTGGAAGCTTGTGCGTTCCGATCATCGGTTGACAGCCAGAATGATCGAGGCAGAGTCAAATTTGTGTCACACCACCGTTCATCAGATTTTGACCAATGAATTTGGGATGCGAAAAATCTGCTCTAAACTGGTTCCGAGAAACCTCACGCAGTAGCAAAAGGACATGCGGAGGGACAGGTGTGTTGATTTTTTAGATTCGATTGCAAATCATCCCCACTTTCTGGAACTTGTCATTACGAGTGACGAGGTTTGGATGTTCCAACACGACTCGGAAACCAAGCGCCAGAGCGTGGAATAGCACACTACAAGCTAGACAAGACCCCAAAAAGCAAGAACGACCAAGTCAAAGATCAAATGCATGCTGACGTGTTTCTTTGATAGCCAGTGAATCGTTCACAAAGAGTGCCTCCATGCCAAGGCGTTAATCAACACTTTTACCGAGAGGTTCTGGAAAGACTGCGAAAAATGGTCATGCGTGTGCCACCAAACATAAAAATAATCTGGGTGTTACATCATGACAATGCTCCTTGTCACACAACAATTTCAATAAACACTTTTCTGGCCAGTAAGAACATGCCTGTGGCTCCTCAGCCTCCTTATTCGCCCGACTTAAGTCCTTGTGACTCTTTCCTATTCCCGAGATTGAAAAGACACACGAAGGGACACCGGTTTCGGACCGCGGACAATATTCAAAAGGCTGTAACTGACCAGCTAAAGGCAATTCCAATAACCGCGCTCCAGCACTGCTATGAGCCGTGGAAGAACCGTCTCCAGCGTTGTCTGGCTTCCCAAGGCAATTACTTGGAAGAAGACAATGTTACTTTGTAATGCTCTTGGAATGAAACAGGTAAAAACATCAGTCTCATTTCTTTATTTACACACTTCGTATATGTTACAATAATTATGTTACAAAGTAAGGAATAAAATAGGTTAAAACCTAAGAATCCGGGCCCTAGTGATCAGCTATATTTGAAAACTTGACGATGCATTTCAACTGACAACTGTTCTTCAGAATTACAAAATAACAGAAGATATATCATTTCCTTTCTCGTTGCATTTTGGAAATCGATTAAAACAACAGTTTCTTTAATTTTATTGTAAGACTGATTTCCAGAAATGTACGTTGGACTTTCAAACTATGATATCAAAACAAATAAAGGCAACAGCCAGTGGCTTTCCCATAGAAAACAACAACACTGAAAAAAACTAAGCTATTTTAGAAACTTCAAAAAAGTAAAAATAAAAAAAAGCATGAAAAGAAAACTCTGGACTCTTTGAAACTTTATGTTGCTGTTTTCAAGTTTTCCCCTCCAACGTACATTCTTTCTTGTGCTTCTTGCAGCCCTCGTCGTTTTCGTGTGGGGGTTGTTGTAGCTGTAGTCGTAGTTAGAAGAGTTTTGTACAAATGAGAGTGGACACTAATGTGACCCGGTCTTTTCCATCTGCATCGAGGACGAGATACAGATAAATAGTTTTGTTTTCCTCCGCCTCTGACAGTCACAGCCACTGGCTAATCGAATCTATGGACGTTAAAAGTGATAACGAGACGGGAAAGGAGCTATGGTCATGGAACTACAACAACATTAGACAAGCAAGACTAGAAAAAACAAGAAGAAACTTCTATAAAATTAAGAAACGTTATTTTGTCTACGAAACAAGAGCCAAGAATATAATGTTTCTTTCGATTAAGAATCTATAAAATTAAAAGTTGTCTGAACTTCAAGCTTTCTTTTCCATGTGTCATTTCAAATATAATTATTTTCAAATTCAGTGTCACTTTTACAAATCTGTTTGGCCAGTACTTTTTCCGTGAACTCTGAAAAACAGCTTAAATATCTTGAACCCAGTCCAGTGATCTGATTACCGATAAACAATGTTTAGACAGCATAGGTTGATAGCTCCGGGTTCCCCGACCATTCTTGTAGCATGCAATGTTCTTGTTTACCTGCGGAGGAATATTTTCTCCGAATTTCAGCTTTCTGGGGTAGTGATTTAAGGGAGTTGGGGATTTTTATTGGCGTACTTAACGGGTTAATTGAAATTTTTATCCAATACCTAACAGCAAATTTGTAAATTAAAATCTTTTTTTCTACAATTCCAACCAGCCCATGCGAATTTCAGCTTCCACGCAACAGGAACTACTTGTTCAAAATCTGCGGGTTGGGATGTTATTAAGGATACTTAAGGGGGTAATTTCAAACATTTCTATTTAACGAAAGTTCAACCTATCAACGAAAATCAGCTTTCTAGCTCAACGGGAAATGCAACTGGAAGTTTGGGGATGTCATTGGGGCATTTAAGAAGGTAATAGGAATTGTTTTATCATCTCCGAAATTCTAACTTGCCCACGAATGTTTATGCCGAATTTCAGTTTACTAGTCCAGTGGAAAGTGTTTTCTCGATACCTAACAGTCGGAGGGCGGTTATTGGAATAATGGGGGGAGGGGAATTGAGAATTATTTTCCCCAAAATTCCAATCAACCTACGAATCTTCACGATGCCAAATTTCAGATTTCTAGCCCAAGGCGAAGTGCTTAGAAACCGCTGGCAGAATAGACAGACAAACAACAGCGTCAGGAATTTTGTAAATAATGACATTTTGAGATCGAAAATATAAATTCCATAAATATAATACCGTTGTAACGTTGGATTGTAATTTGGAGGTTGAAAATAATATGTTAATTTCACTTGATGTCACTCTCAAGCGCATAGGTCATCCTACTTAGTATTATAGAATTTCGTTACTTTCAAAATATGCTTACTTCTGAGTGGAAACGAACTTGTTTTATGAGGCGTTGATTTGTACCAATCGAATGGATATTACAAGTTAAAATGTGGTGTTGCTAACTTGATATAAATTTTCCATTTTCAAACAGAACTACGAGGGTTTATTGGATATTTAGTATCCTCTAGTAACAATGAGCATTATATGTAAAACACAGAACACAGTGTAACAAATTGTGAATAATATTCCAGGTTGAGAAAACACAAGGGTAAATTTTATACCAAGTTAGCGACACTGACAACTTGATGACATCTAATGGTTACTTCTCACATTCGTTTTATTCATACAAATCAACTCGTAAAAATAGTTTTATTTTCATACATCGATTATAATTTAGCGATAAATATTAATTTTATTTATCGATGTAAAAAATCTACTTTTGGCTCCACGTTGGAACCCTCTGAATACCAAAAACGATGCAGGATTCGATCCATGATGATAAAAAAATGTTTCTTAATTTGGTGTGCAGAGATGAAAGAAATAATATTAATTTAAATCTGCAAAGAACGAAAGATTTTTTTCTTTCTATTTAAAGAATTTATATGTCAGTTGTTTGTGATATATTATCAAGTTAATGGCCTTGCGTAAATAATATATGTATTTAAAGAATATTTCAATGTAAAGACCATCTGTATTGAGAGTTACTTACGTAATTTAGTAATGTGAGAATTGCATCCTATATTTACATGTTAATGAGTATTTTCTCATATGAGATGCGATATTAAATGCTACAAGATATTTCAAAGTTTTGCAAACGTTCTTTTAGTTTGTGGTGTGTGTGTGTGTATTTTCTGTATAATCTCCCTTGAATTGTATCTCGCTTCCTAGGAATTAACGTGGATCTGTTCTGTTTTTGAAGTGGGAATTTGCCATGCATGGATTGAGATTAGCTCCTCACTCTAAAAACTTCACAAGTTTAGTTAAGGTGATTAGTACAGTAACGATAAAAGTTCAACCGCGAAAACAATGTTATAACCTTAAATATTCAATAATATTTGATGATGTGCAATATTAATATTCACCAGTAGGATGGAGTTTTCAAAAGTTTGATATCTGACTATGAGAAAGGCATTTTGTATACAGGAGCGTTAGAGAGCGTCGGTGATAGTGCAGAGTAGTAACACGTTAATTCTCTGTATGATATATTATGTTACTTAAAACAAAGTTAATACAATTTAAGTTAAGGTGTGAAGAAAGCTGTCGCAATGTTTCACAGAAAATAGGTAAGAAGTTTTTATAGTTATGGACTAACATCATACAAGTCGAACAACATTTGAAACAAGTAACAATATGAAGTTCAACCATTTAATATCCGATATACAAGTTGCATTGCAGAATGAAGTAGCACAAGTATTCCCACAATAGTGATCCGATTTCAGTCAGCAGAACAAAGGACCATGAATCCTTTCTACGATACTTTCCTGTATCACAATCCAAACACGTACTGCTTGATTTTTGTAGAAATAATCCTCAAATGATGGAAGAAATAGGGGTACAAGTTGCCATTAGGAGAAACTATTCTGAAATGAGGGAAGATGTGTACGTTCAGACAGTAAATAGTTCGATGAACGCAGAAAATAGACAAATTCAGATTATAGGTGAAGAAATCGTAACTAAAGGAGTTGCAGCGAATCAGATTATGGATATAACGATACAAAGGAAGGAAATATATAGATATATCAGATGAAGTTAGTGAATGACAGGAGATAAGAAATAATAGAGAGGGCTGTAACGAAATAATTAAACTAGAATTTTTTTTGCCAGTTCTAGACGAGTAGATGACATTCGAAACTGTTGTTATTAGACAAACTGAAAAACTGGAAGACAAAACGAATATGAATTCAGTGTTGCTTCCTAAAGGAAACAAGAAGAAAGAAATCACCAGTTCAGAAAACGGGAAATAAGCTGAAGGAGAAACGTAATATCAGTGTAAAGTCTGGGAAGAATGAAAGGAAATACTGTTTTGTTATTCATTAAACTCATACATCACCTGCTTGTGATACATTATTAATTTCTTGGACTTGGGTAAACAATATAAAGTTATTTGATAAATATTTAAACGTCAAGGCTGTTTGTATTGAGATTAGCTGACATAATTTATTAATGTGAGAAT
Organism: Lepisma saccharinum; assembly: GCA_022664845.1. Lineage (NCBI taxonomy): Eukaryota > Metazoa > Arthropoda > Insecta > Zygentoma > Lepismatidae > Lepisma > Lepisma saccharinum. The sequence continues at coordinate 67,708 of JAGDQP010001282.1, read as the reverse complement.
TGCAAGGTACCGTGAGTGAATTTTTGTTACGGATGAGATGAGATATTAAAGGCTACAAGACATTCCAAGGTGTTGTAAGCATTTATCAGTTTGTGGTATGTCTTTGCATTTTCTACGTGGTCTCTCTTGAATAGGATCTCTGCTTCCTGAGGATTAATATGATCTGTTCTGTTTTTCAAAAGAAGATTTGCAATTTAATGGATGGAGTTTAGTTACCTTTCCACTCTGAAATGTTAATGCTTGATGTAACCGTTCCTAACCTATCGCACCTTATTAAGCTCATTAAGTTACTTCCAATTTCTGAATGGTTCCTCTCGAATACAAGATGTAAAATATCACAACAAACCTGCCTCACGAGATTTCTGACATGAAGGTAAGACAAAAAAGTATATACCATCAAGGATGCACAAATGCTCCGTTTCGGCGCTATAGGCTGCCAAAAGCGTGGGAAAATGAACCCTAGAACTTGATATTCCCAATACCATTAATACTTAAAATTAATCATTTGGGCACCGTCGATGGTCTATACTATTCATCTTATTTTCATGTCAGGAATTTCGTGAAATGGTTTTGTTGATTTTATTTTGCAACACTCTGTATACTTAATACGAATACAACAGATCTAGCATTATAATATGATATCAGGAACTCACCTGCCAAGTTTGTGTATCGAATTTTGTTGTAGCGTTGGTAATGTGGACAAAAATATCAATTACCTCTCCAGTTTAACAGCCATTTTTTCTCTATGTTGTTGTCGTGTTATAGTATCTTTCGAGTAGTCTTTCAACTTTGTGCTTTGGCGCGCACTTGTCGATAGTATCCCATGTCAGATGCAATATACAAAATACTCAAATAAAGTATCTAGAACCACAAATCGCACAGTCATCTAAAATAGGGGTGTGAAGTTGGAAGTCAATTCCAGAATTCGGATTATTTTTGATTCCGGAATATTCCGAGATTAACACTTTCGAAATTCCGGAATCCTGATTTCAATTCCAAAATATTCCGGAATTCTGACCACCCCTAATCTGCATACTCATCTCACGTCGTGGTCGAGGTGTGTGTGTGTTGGGGAGGGGGGGGGGATTTTATTTATATATAGGAAAGGAGGGTAAAAGTACGGACACAATTTGTTATTCTTTACCATGTCTTCATTTTTCATTTATGTTTTATGCAAAACTTGTGTGCACAGACTAGATAATGTCTCCGTTTACGTAAATCAAAATATGATTGACGTAACTATCGTAAGACTTTTAATTCAATATTTAACAGCCTTCAATCGTTTCTTTAGAGTGCGCTTATTAATTTACAAATCTCTTATCATTTTCATATCATTTTCATAATTTTCAATTCTCGTCTTGAATATAATTGAATTACACGATTACAATCAATAAGAGCAAAATAATAAAATATAGCAAAAATATATCAACAGTGGCTACAGCTTACAGATTGAATGGCCAAGAGTACTTGCTTACTCTTGCACCCTTGTGCTGTGCGAATTCTTGCCCTCTCATCATCTTTGTTTATTTTAACTCTTCTGTCAGATCCAAACAAACAATCCTCGTTCAGCCAAGCCATTGTTTCACTACTTTAACAAGATTTGCTCTTCCATAAACGCAACCAGTCTATACAATGCCTTAGACCTACAAGTGTTATTACTTAATATGGCATAACGTCGTAAATTTAAAGATACCTGATTATAAAAATTTACCTCTTACTCCTATAAAATTTGATCGACGAATACCAAATTACAGGAAACACAGCAGTATAATATCCAAATTAATATACAACTGGGACTTTTTTTCTCTCAGTGTTGCCAACTGCCGGAAAAAGTCAGTATGTATTCTTGATCGACAGCGCACTCTTGCCCTCCTTTCCCATATATAAAATTGAAAGGCTGTTTTTTTTGTTTATTCGCAATACAAGTCCTCAGCCCTTGACGGCTTCGAACAAAATTTGACCCACATATTACTCAGGACCTAGAGTGATTATCTACAACATTAAAAGGTTGTCCTCCCAAAGCGGGTGAAATCCTGCTGTTGTTGCAACACTGAAACCACGTGAACTAGAAACTTAATATTTGGCACGATTTTTTTTTTCTTTCGATTAATTAACAACAGTTATTTTAGTTTCTCGATTCGATACCCCCCAGGGGTTGAGGTGACGAAAACCCCTTAAATAGTCGAATATGAGAACTCGAAAACTGTTAAGAGCACTCGTTTCACCGCTCAATTTTCATCCGTAACCTGCATATATTATTATATCATCTTAACTCCACGGGAGATTTTAGCGCGAGGGAAAATTAGCAGTAAGATTTTGGTAGAGAGAAATTGCCCCAGGATTTCGCACGCTACATCTAAAAGATCAGCTTCGTTAGTCTGCTAGGAAAATGAAAGATCTGTCGACCTTTTCTTTCTGAGCAGCACAGAGCGTTTTATAGAACATTTTCAGCAGCTCAATGATTCCATGAAACAAACAGTGGGAGTGGCTAGTGCGTATCTTGACTACTAATGTATGTATTTGTGTAGAAAGTGTTCAATAAAAACTTAAATTTTCTACTATCCAATATCATATTCCTGTAACTTTGACCTGCTATAATCATAAATACAATGTGCTTCAAAAGGCAGTCCTGTAGTCCCAGAATTTTTACAGGGTATACACTGTGAATCTTTTAGTTTATGAATCTTTAAGCAGAAACTACTCTGTAAAAAATATTTTTGCCCAATTTTCTGTGTCCCAGGGAGACCACCACTTTTGTGTGGTGTTAAATCAATACAACAAAGGGTGTTCATTTCGGTGATTAAACATAATAGACGTGTTGTCAATGATGATTCAACACAATGAAGGGTATCATACTAGCACAATCGCAATGCTTACTCACCAAAAGCAACACGATTGTTGTATTGATTTATCACAAAAGTGGTGATGCTCTCGGAGACAGAAAAGTGTTGAATTAATATAGCCAATGTTTGCAGTAGATGTTTCCATTATTTTTTTTATCCATATTTCTATCAAACATAGGAATTAAACAATTTATTTTCTATTAAAACAAGAAGAAAACGTGAAATGCTTTGATTATAATTCCAGTGAGGCAATAACAATGAAATTATATGCATAACTGGATTGAGAGAAGGAGAAACAAGAATATATTTCTGGGACATTCGCACAACTAGGAAGTATCTATTTCAGTTAACAATCAGTTACAATTCTATATAAAACTTACTTGCTCTGTCTGTTAGAAAATCTATATAGCGATGGGACTTACTTACTTACTTCTATCTTACTTTGAAAATATAAGTCGAATCTCATTCTACTCAATAAATGCACAAAGAGACCAATGTACTGTTCAAAATAACTATACGCTATGTGCTCGTTTCTACAAACTTTTATAGTAGTCAAAAGATAGTGACAAAAAACCGACGCGCATCATGTAGTTACATTTCCTTCCCATTCTCAATATTTTATTGTCTATCGTCTGGAACCAAAAAGTATTTGACAGTAAAAATCTCCCCGCAGTAATGGCGAAGTTTCTGGCGTATACAGCACCCTCTGTATTCTGTAGTGTCACAGAACCATCTACATTACGTTGGAAGGCATACTTTATGTGGAAGCAAATTTATTCAGTTTTCTGCTTCTACGGTAAAAATTCAAATTTGACACTTAGAACGTTTGACATTTTCACTCTTCAATTAATTACAATATTACAAATCATCCGCAAAGGAGGTGAAACGGGGTGTAAGGGTGCAATCGAAAATCACTTGAACTAGAAACTTGATATTTGGCTTGAAACTACTTAGTTTCAATTCATTAGCAACGGTTATCTTAGTTTCTCGGTTCGACACTTCCCACAATAGTGGAATATAACAGCTTGAAATCAGTTAACTTAGAAACTTGAAATTTGGCATGAGTGTTCCTTATGACGAATATTATAATATTACAAGTCGCCTCCCAAAGATAATAATTTATTTAGCCCGCACTAACGTGCGGGCAAACCAGTTAGTTTTTAAAAACTTAAACATGTAATTCTTACATTTCCTTTGACAATAACTACTACAGTTTCACAAACATTATAGCAATGAGTACAAAGTAAATTGGGTTGTGTTTAAAATCTTCCCTAACGAATGCTCTCCTTTAAAGAAAAAAATATAAAGGAGATGTGTATTAGTGTGTTTACTTTTTTGTGTGTGGTTCTTCGGGCACATTCTTTTTTTCTTCTTTTCTTTATATTACTCTTAACATGACAATACCTATTTCTACATTTGATGTACACTCGCACTTCTAGGTGTATCATTGGAGTGCGATGCAGTTACTCTGGAAACGTTAATACTTTCTCCTCTCTGTTATTATCTACCTTTCTCTCTTCCCCTCTCTCGTTCCATATTCTCTCTGAGTCATTCGTCGGACAGTCTACCTTTTTTTTTGTGTGTGTGCGAGAGGTCATTTTCCCTCGTTTCCGCTGCACTCATTTTATGAACAATATCGGTTTTTACGAGTATGTGAGGCTTGTTGGCTGGACTTTACTGTAGCTCTAACATGATTATTTTCTCCAACTTTATGCATTTTTTTTGGTTGGAAGGTGACCATTGTTGTATGGAAGGGAAGGAAACGTTAGAGTAGACACTGTACCAAGTACCAGCTATTTTTCTCAAGTAGATAAATAGCTTGCTTACACATAAAATACAAAGAGAAAAAAATGCGACTGTGTTCTTAGTTCATTAACAATCGTAGGAACTTTGTGCAGGAAAATACAATGATAATAATCTGTATACTTTGTGCCAGAAATATTCTTCTAGCAGTATGAAATGTGCCTGCAACATTCCAGGAATTATCTGACTTATAAATGGAATATGCCAATGCCTGCCTTGGGAATATTCCAGGAATATTCTACGAATTATATTTTAAGTATTTTCTGCTTTCTTCTGTAGCCTTAAACTATGAGAGTTGTTTGGGTACCTTTCCCCACTTTCATGTAGAGTTTTATACATTGGAAATATGTTGAAATATTTCAAGTAAATTCCTTCATGATGTAGAGAGCATTGTATTTCAAGAAACCATTCCGACATATGCTCCAAGGTCCATGAATATTCCTGAAATATGGGTTTAAAATGCAATATTCCTGTCATACACTAGGTAAGTCAGTGAGAATATTCTCACTCAATCTCGAACCTAAATGAAATTACAAGGTAAGATTTATTGTAATATTGTGGCCCTCTGAGCCACAACAGTCGATTTGTTAATTACCTTAAACAAATACATGTAGTCGCCGACTTACGCTATGCCTGTCCGCTTTTACGTCCACCTCTCCATTGAAACTACCCCTCATTGATGATAACATCACAACGACAACACGGAAGTAACCAATGCTCGTTTTCTCAGAACGTAAGACGGTGGGGATTGGAGAATGCAAATACCAAATACACAAAGTTGTTTAATGTTAATCGTATCAATTCGACATTTCGTTATGTTTACTTAGTAGTTAATAGGAAACAGATCAATTGATATTTACTGAGAGACAGAAGCTATTCAATACTTAATACAAAAGGATTGTTTCATAGATTTTTTCGTGATTCGTTTTAAATAAATCTAAGAGAAAACCTATACAGGGTGCTCATTTAAACAGGAGATAACTTGCCAAATGAACACCAAAGAACAAAAGAGAAGTGTAAACAGAAATTTTTTAAAAAAAGTCTCGTTTTCGATACACAAGAATTTTTCAGCCGAAAATCAAAATCTTAACAATGGTACATGAAACGAATATTTCTCTACAAGTTACAAATGGTGTTTTAAAAGAAAAGTATGTTTCTGAAAAAGTTGATCTGTATCCACAAAAGTAGATATTTGGACTTTAAATTTTATGCTCTTGGGTTGATAGCGTGGCCACCTGGTATAGAATTTTATTTTCTCAAATGGCAGTGTTTTATTATAAACTTCGAATGTCTTGGATATTGTAGAAGTACTGAGTTACTGACTTGATAAATTTTAGAGCGAATTTGTCTCGCTCTGCAATATTGTATGTAAGGTGTGGAATGCAGTATTGCAAACTGTGGAAAATATACGAAGTTAAACGTTGAAAATGTTTATTTTTAAATGTCATCTCGTATGTCAGTAATGGTCTGCAACACTGCACTCCATACTACACATATAATGCTCATTATTACCTACAGCTACCAAATTCAGTAAGTAACTATTAAACCCACGTAGTGCTATTTGAAGAACTAAAGTTTTATAGCAGCTTGGCAACAATGTCAACGAAACCAAATCTAATTAATGGTACCAATAACTACTACGTGGATACAAATCAACTTCTGAAAAAGTACTTCTACCTTGATGAATGACTTACAGAGAAATATTAATTCATTTACTATTGTGAGAAGTTGCTTTTCGGTTCGAAGTTGGAGACACTGTTTGCCGAAAACTAAGTGTCTTTTTAAAATGCTCACATGTATTTATTTTTTTGTCTAAAGTATCTGTCTGTTAAGTTTCTCCTCTGGCTAAATGAACACCGTGTGTAGTTTAATAGGCTGATGATATTTGAATTTCTCGAAACAGGGATATTAGCTGCTCTAAAGTGCTGAGTTTTGTTTCTCCTCTAACCGGTACGCTAAGTGAGTTTACTTTTTGTCCAATTTTTGCTTTATACAATGGCCTGGATACAGGGACGGAACCTTCAAACAAGGACGTGTGAGTATATCTCGCCATGTTATCTATGTATGTTGTTCGTCTGCATATGAAAAAAACACAGATAAAAATAGCGGTCCTAAATTGAATACAAGATACTTCAAGTATTCGCAGGTAATACATGCCCTACCCCCACATCCAGAAAAACTAGGGTTTTTATACTAATTTTTGAACATTGTTGGTAGTCTTAGTGGTACAGAGCTATCGTGGGAACAGTGGTTTTCCCAGAACCCCACAATGGGAGTATATCCCCCAAATTCTTGAGCACTATCCCAACTTAAAAATGTTTATGGTTAAAAATCGATATAAACCCTACAAAGTTTGACTTACATCCTCCTAAGTTTTACTTTACAACTCCCTCCCGTCAAACTGAAAATTATCTCTGCACGGGAAGCTGGTTCGCGTTGGAAGTTGTTGCGAAGTGATCTAAGCTTCTCCACGTTCACAACTTAAAAATGAAAATCAAACTCAAGGACACGACTTAGCTCCGATTTCTGATATTCTTTTCGGTATACATCTAACACGTGATCTCTGATATGTGTAGCAAAAAAGTGTCACTATTTCAAATATCAGATCTGTAAGACTCATCACTTCGAAGATTTTACGCTGTCAAGTGATAGATGAGTCGATCATGAAGACATTTGCTCGCTCATTTCAATAAATATGTAAAAATCAAATAATAACATAAAGATACTTTCTTGTAAACCTTAAATAAATTTACACGTATTTTTATGCAAAGTTGTTACAATATAAATCTGAATTACAAAATTAAAACATTGTTTGTTCTTTGCTGCTATATTGAGCAACTTCCAGGTCTGTGGAATTCTACCATCTTCGATCTTCTATGGCCTAGAATGTACATTTTTTTGACAGAAATCAGTACAAAACCTAAATACACGTACATTCATTAGCAGCCAGTGGCCTCAACAACACCTGACCAACTCTTTAATAACAGAGTCAGTCATATCGATTGGTTGAACGCCAAAACCAAGTCAAAGAGTGAATGCTCCGAACTCCATTGCATGTTCAAAACACGTATTTGCTCTTTCACTCTCTCTCTTTTTTGTACTGTACGTGATATTTTCGTGGTATTGCACACGCAATTACAGAATACGGAATAGGAAGAAGCCATGACCTCCGATTTTGCAACCTTGAGAAAGTGAATGCATTTTTTTAAATTTGTGTTTGTATATATTTCTTAAGCGTTCACTGACATATTTATGTTCGCAGTGATTAAAGTGAATGTTTATATATAGAGGGAGGAAGTGATCTACTGCTCCCACACTGACCAGACATTAAAGATAAGATAAAGAAAAAACGAATTTTATGGGCGGTAAAAGAACTATGGCTTGCGCCCGTCCCGATTGCTGACCAGACGTGTTGGGAGAGGAGAGCCGAAGCTCTCAACTGTGATTACCACTGTCTTTCTTTATTAACAGTAGCTCTCCAATTGTTCCCACGATGCTGGGTCAACACCGAAATTTTGAACCTCACCCGGAATCGAACCCGGGACCGCTCTCTCTCTCTTTCATTCTCTCTCTCTCTCTCTCTCTCTCTCTCTCTCTATCTATCTATCTATCTATCTATCTATCTATATATATATATATATATATATATATATATATATATATATAATAAATAAATCACAGCCATATTCAATCCACTAGTGGATGAGGCCTCTCCCCGAAGGGAGGAGTTGGTCTACTGCTCCCACGCTGACCAGACGGGTTGGGAGAGGAGAGCCGAAGCTCTCACTGTGATCGCCACTGTCTTTTATTCACAGCAGCTCCCCAATTGTCCTCACGATGCTGGGTCAACACCGAAATTTTTGAGCCCCCACCGGGAATCGAACCCGGGACCGCTCGCACTGAAGTCGAACAATATGGGAACAATATGTTTGACTTTCCCTATCTTTGCACCACATCACCTGCACACCTTTTACTGCTGAGTGACATTGCTATCAGTTTACCTGAGCCCACCTCTATTATCGGCAGTGTTGCGTGTTGCATGGTTCAACTCAGTGCTGTATTCTCGTCCGCGAAAATACATTGAGCACACTACTACAGTACAGCGGCCAACACGCCCCTTCATGATATGACACAATATGCATTACGGTACCTACATTGCAAACATTGCTTCAAATGTGCTAGCCATACTTGTTTTACCATAACATTTTTACGAAAAGGTAAGGTAAACGCACCAGTAATGGACACTTGAAGAGAAAAGTTGTAAAATACGATTTTCCTAAGGGCGGTAATCATTTTATCTTCATGGGAAAATTTAATATAGTATTTTCTGATGCCACTGAATATTATTCGCTCGTCATTGATTTCATCTGATATTTCTGACATGATGTTGAAGTTAGGTCCATGGTTGCACCTACTCTTCCATGCGTTTTGTTAAGCAAGGGATTAAGGTGAGAGCTTTTGTTTTTTATTCATGAAATTACAATGACGATTACTTTTGTTGTTCTGCACTATTAACCATTATGAAATGTCTTGGTTTCGAGTATTTAAATGACAAAACCAATTATACCTTAGATCTGTTATGCAAAGCAGTCAGTGTCCATTAACGGTACGCCAAAGTCAGTTTTTGTCCAGTTATGGACACGCACTATTCATTACTAGGTTAAAGCAAAATTCTTGATTGACTGAGTTGTTATTAACGTCCTGAGCAAGCTGGTGAACTTCACAGAAGGACAAGATTCACAGTTTGGGTTAAGTGGGCTCCGAAACGCTTCGTTCAATAGTTCTCACCGGAAATTGAACTCATGAACGCTCGCGCAGAAAATGTGCGCGCTTAACTCTAAACAACTCCGAGGACGAAATCATAATTCTGTTAGTTGTTTTATTTCAACTTGGAAAAAATTATTTTACTCTTCATGACTATAAGTTTGCCAGGAAACTTTTTGGTACAATTTTCTCGATGATGGACGCGGGGATGCCCATTAATGAAATGATTTGTTTTAATATTGGACACTATTCATGGCAAGTTAGAATTTGCATTTTTATTGCCAGGCTCAGTCACAAGGAATATATGGTTCAGGCCAGGATAGGGTAGGGGAAAGGAAGCGGGAAGGAGAGTTCTAAATTGAAGGTGCCTGTTATGACTAAGGAAAAAGAACGTTAAAACCTCGATAACGATGCTCGATAGCTGGTTTCGAACCTAAGACCTTCGAAATGATCACTCAGAAGAATTCCATGAAACAATCAGATAATCGAAGAACAGCATTAAACATATAATCGTGTTTACTACTTATATTCGAAACATCAACAATGATTATTTAAATTATATTGAGTTATACAGTATGCATTACTGGGTGTCCATTACTGGAATATTCAGATTTTCCCGTGTTCATCACTGGTACAAAAACAATGTTAGACAAAAAACATGATTTCCTCTCAAATAGTGTATGTTGATGAAAGTAATTTGTATAAATCACTATAAGAAATCATTTAGAAAGTGTAACATTCTCATTTGACCAGTACATTTAAACTGTATTTGAGTTAACAATTATAATGGTGTAAAGTGTTCTTAAAGTGTCTATTACTGGTGTGTTTTCCTTACATAGCAGCTTCTGCATGAGGAACGCAATGATAGAAAAAATGCACTCACATTCTTATAACACCTATGACGCCCTTTGTACAATTACTTTAATTTTGATGATAATTTGTCTGCGTTTGTAATCTGAAGAGTAGAAATGCCAAACGTTCCTGCCCATAAACAGAACATTTTTTCCCACAAACATGTCCATCCGCATGTCTCCATCCTTGTTCCAAACGCCAAATTACTGAGGAAGAGATGGAAACAATCGCATTATGTTCGAAGGCATAAGCTATGTGGCGCGAAATCTATTCAGTTTTCTGCTTCTCCTGTAAAATTTCAAATTTGGCACTTAGAACATTTGGAATTTCCCTTTTTCATATATACAGGGAGAGAAAAAGATCTGGTGTTGAAAAAATAACACACTTAAAGTATATCACCTAAAAATAGCTCTTAACAAAATTTGAAAGAATGCGAAGTTTTAGAGTTAGAGGCGTCCAAAGTTCGCATGGTATCGTCATAAATGACTTCAAACCAATAATTACGCAAGACGTTCTGTTTAGAACACCACAATACAACTTGTACGAAAGGGTCATTATATTTGGGCAGAGTTCATAGCTAAGAAGGTTCAGCGTAAAGAAAATTTTCTGTGCTTGTCTATGGTATAAGGGTGTTTCTTCTACATGGGGAAACCCTTTGTATGATACAGGCTTTCAATGATAGATAAGTTTAGCACAAATAAAATCCTTGGGTAAATTTTCGATTGTGATTTGCTAAGTACCTCATTTGTGACGATCTCAAGTTACATTTGTCTGCTTCTATCTCTAAAACGACCCAAATTTCAACATTTCTCAAACGGCACTTATTTAAAGTTTGGTCTCAGGAAATCATTCTTCAGCTTATGACCATTACATTTAAGCATTCTAGATACAGGATGCACAAAAATTAGGGGGCAAATCAATATTTGTATGAGTAAATGCTGTTATAAAAAGCACGCGAAGCAGCTATTCTAAAAAAATCCGGGAACTCATCGCTTTCAAGAAAATCCATCTTGAAATTCCAAATGTATAAAGCTAATGTAACGGTCATATAGTTTGTTATGGTATAAAAACCATGTTCGTACGTACATATGCCTTAACCACTAAATAGTTTCTACATGTCCAGTCTATAAATAAGTAACTTCAACGCGTGCATCATCGAAACTTTAATCAGCAAAGTGTAACTGGAAAGACATTATTTAGTGGTTAAGGCAACACGCTGGAAAACTCACTGTCAGCAATTTGGAACCTCTTCACAACATTGACAATTTACATTCATCAGCAAACTCTCATAAAGAAAATTAAAGAAAAAGAAAATGTTTCGAAATGTTCCTAGCATTACAAAACTATGGAACTAACATAGCAGCTTACTTTTGGGTATGTTAGAACTTCGAAAAGAATCATGACAACAACATACAGATTTTGCTGTGAAGAGTAACTTCTAGACCTCTTGCTGTCTGAGTGAAGAATAGACGTTTCGTTTTAGAACTTCCATCTTACTGCCATTTGGAATATGGAACAATTTGAAATTTTTAAGTTTCCCCAAATTATTTCTTGTATCAAACCCGTTGACACTGGGTATCACTAGACCACTTTTGTCATTTGACAAATTTACGTAGACCCTGACCTCCGTTTACTCCCCCTAGGGGACACGAAGTGGACCTTCATAGCTAAAAATGTTAGCCCCTTAAAATAATGAAGGACGTGCTTTTGCGTTTTCTTATATTCCCAGTCGTTTTGAAGATACACAGGGTGGCAACGGATTTTATGGGCACGAAATATGACCGCCGCCATTTTGGATGGGGTCAACATAGCGACTTGAAACTTTTGGCAAAATATTTCTTTTGTCGAGACCTTTCAAACGATATATTACTCGACCCCCTTTGCTATTTGAAATTTTCAAGTTGACCTCCCGTACCCCAATTTGGGAGGATCTGGGGTGGAACTTTTATAGCTCTAAATTCAAGCCCTTCAAAATAAAGAAGGACGTATTTTTGCGTTTGCTCATATTCGCAATCGTTTCGAAGATACACGGGGTGGCAACGCACTTTCTGGACACCCTGTATATTTTATTTCGATCCTTTGTTGGAGTTCCGAACAAAATTTATAACTAAAACAACTACTCGTAACCTGCTACGCAATGTAGGTCAATGAGTTTTAATTGCCTGTTATGGTAATTCATTTAGCACCAACCTCACACAAAAATCTAAAATTAGAAAGGATTTTAATTTTATTTATATTGCGTTCTTAAATCGGGAGTTTACCTTCGTCCTCTGTAAAAAGTTTATATCTATATGCCCTTTTGCTTTCATATATGTATAAACTCGAGTATAATTAATTTTGCGTCACGTCTACATAAAGTTACAATTGGATCGCCGATAAACCTTGTGCGATGCCTGTCCTACGTTGACTAGCTTTATAATAACAGTGATTCTCAAACGGTGTGCACGGTCACACTAATATGCCGTGACCGTCACACGGTCACAATACAAGCTAAAAACATTTTTTAAACTGTAGTTTAAACTGCTATTTTAAACAAACATTTACATATAGCAAATATTGCTCTCACTGCTACGATAAAATACCAGTTCTGGTCATCGCTATCATGACACACAAACGAAGAAATCTGCCACCGTCAGTGTTCCCATATCACGTTTACAAAAACTGAATATCAAAAACATTTCTGGATTTTTACTTTTTATGTATTACATTGCTAATTTTATTTTTAAATACAATTTTCTAAGTTTTAGGATTGATCGGCAGTTTAATCTAACACTTCTAGCGACAGTTTCTACCTTTGTGGGCTCTGACACATCGTGTGGGGCCCTGCAGTTTATGTGGGATTTCTCACCGTTTGCGTTGGGATCTCACTGGTCATGTGGGACTTTTGCCTGTCTTCAAGTTTGGGTTTTCTGGCCGTTTCTTTTAGAGTTTTGAACGTTTATGTGCTTGCGGTTTCTGACCGTTAGGTGGGCGTTCTGACCATTTGTGTAGGGGGTATTGACAGTTTTCGCATTTGAGGATTCTGACCGTTTTTTGGGGGATCTCACGGTTCATGTGGGGCTTCTGACCGTCTTCCAGTTTGGGTTTTCTGACCGTTTTTGTGGAAGTTTTGACCATTTTTGCGTGTGGGGATTTTGACCGTTTGTGTGGTCGTTAAGACCATTTATTTGGGGATTCTGACCGTTTCCGCATTTGGATATTATGACCGTTTGTGGGGTTTTCTGGCCATTGTGTGGGGTTTCTGACCATGTGTGCGGGGTTTGTGACCGTGTGGTTGACGCTCTGACCATTTGTATGGGGGATTTGACCGTTTTCGCATTTGGGGATTCTGACCACTTGTGTGTGGTTTCTGACAGTTTGTGTGGGGGATCTGACTACTCGTGTGAGGTTTGTGGCTCTCTTTAAGTTTGGTTATTCTGATCGTTTGTGTGGGAGTTTAGACCGTTTATGCGTGTGGGGATTCTGACCGTTTGTGTGGGGATTCTGACCGTTTGTGTGGTGATTCTGACTGTTTGTGGGGGTGTTCCACCGTTTTTAGTTTTGGGGTTTCTGACCGTTGGGGGTTCTGACTATTATGATGTTTGGGGTTTTTGGCGGTTTTGTGTTGATTCTGACCGTTTGTGTGGGGGTTCTGACCGTTTTTCCTTTTGGGGTTTCTGACCGTTGTGGGTTATGAACTAATCCCCTCTTAAAGCCTTAATCCTATTATAATATTTAAATATTATCCGTTTCCATGGTAACGAGACTCAAGAATTAAACACATATTCGAACCTGACGAAGGAACGATTGAACCGATTTCAACCAAGTTTCAGGAACAAATGCAGAGAAATGTCCTTATAGTTTCGCCCACACTCCAATTTTAAACATGTATTTTTTTCTAGTACATTACATTTATTATCAACCACTCCCTAGGCTCAGTTTCGTTGACATCCCAAAACATGAATGCGTGGTAGTTAATTACTAGCCTTTTACATAACTCTAAGTCTCTCAAAATTACAAGAAGTTAGCTATTATAGCAACAGTATTCAATGCAATGTAAAATGTATAATCTCAAGGTCAATTTTTTTTTCAATTACTCTACTATTACAAAGTCGTAACCTGGTACCAGAACATTTAACAAACATTAATATTACTTCCAAATACACTAATATTCCTAGTCATTAACAATAATAGTTAATCTTACTATTATTGTTAGTAAGTGGAAGATAGTGGAAGAAAGTAGTACTAAAAAGTAAATTTTAAATAAACAGCTAGAATACATTGCCAGGGAAAGAAAATTATTGTGTTAAACTGAACTTTAAAAGATGTATCTAAAATATTACAAGACTTCAATCATCAACTTTATCCTCATAAATACTACCTACCATCTGTCGAGTAACTGTATCACTAAATCGAGACAAATATTATCTAAAGTTTGAAGATAAAGGAAGACAGGTTCAAATCGCAAGTCGAACTGTCTCTGTCCATCTAAGACATCTGTATACGGAAACAATAGTAAATAAAAATATTCTTTCAGTTCTGACTTTTAGAAGATTGTTTTTTTAACAAAACCTGCTTTATCCTCAAATTTATTTTTATTGATTCTATGTAATTCTATAGTTAATTCTGTAGTTCTGTATTGATTCTGTAGTTAATTCTATGTAAAAAATCGAAATGAAAAAATATGTTTTCTTTAAAAAATGTACAAAATGTTAATTACCCTTACAATAAGAAGTCAGTTGGTACTGTGTTTAGGACGAAACATCTTTGGACTAAATATGGAATAGATGCAATGTCTTCTGAATGAATTGTCTTCTGAAGCAAATGCTTTGTGGGTGAAAAGACATGTTGATATATTTTATACCAAACGTCTGAAATGAAATTTTATCTCGACGAATTGTCTTATGGACCAAATGTCTTCTAGACAAAAATTTCTTTGGAACAAACGTCGAATAGACGAATTATCTTGTGGTCCAAATGTATTGTGCACAAGAAGTTCCGTAAACAGAAAATACTATCAACCAAATGTCAAATGGACGAATTGTGTGGAATAAGTGTTTCTAGTTAAATTGTCTGTGGACGAAATGTCTTTTGATTGAACGTAGCGGAACTTTGGACGAAATGTGATATCACTAAGAGATTGGAAAGGGAAAAGTGTGGTTGCTACCTTGCCCTATTCCCCTACGTATTACACCCTTCTAAAGTTTTCTAGATTATTGGAAGAAATATAGAAAATGTGATTTTTAAAAATGACGGGGCACTGCGTCATAACAAATACGAGAAGGCATAGCTTCTATCAAGGTTTAAATTAACAAATAGAATCTTATCTAATTGGGCAACATAATGGGAAGATGCCTGTACAAATATTTGATAGGAGATACTATCTATCACTTCCTTATAAGAAAAACCTGCAAATCGCTCTATTAGACAAAGCATGAGTAAAGTAATGCAGAAGTTTACGTATAGAAAACATCAATTGCATATACTTTTAAAGTGTTTAAAAGAAGCTTTACTTACGTATAGTCATCATTCTCAGAATATCCTAATTGCTGAATATTGGTTACAAACAGTCACACATAGAGTATATTTTGATGTGGTGCTATAGAACTCCATACTCACCTGCAAAAATTAAAAGAAAACAATGAGTAACAATATTTACAATTTAATAACGTAATACTTGAAAGACAAGGCAATTGAATAATTGAAAGGTTTCGTCCAAGAGAAATCCAAATCACATTTAAGAAAAAAAAAGTTATCACCGGGATTTTACAGCTAGCCTTAAACAAAGTGTAAAACAAAGTTTCTTTAAACATATTAAATTTAAGTGTGTGTTTTAGTAAGAAGTACTTCTTCACTAAGTTATAGAATAAAATGAGTTAGACAACTGGTGGAGTTAGTTGTGTCTATTGATTTAAGTTAAGAGCAACAGTGACTGAATTTTATTTCCACGTTCCACATTTACCAGGTGTGTAAATATGAAACCGGAATTTGTGCATAGACGGCGTTAGCTGTCACTGTGGTCCTTGGCGCCACTTGATTGTTTCGAATGCTGATAACGATTTGCAACTCACAACCAGACAAGTTACATGTCATAGTGTAGTGTTCAATAGCGTTGAACATGGCGAAATTTGTACCTACAAACTACGATGTGCGGACAGCATTGATTTGTTGTTACTATTTGAAGAAAACTGCTGCAGAATCGCATCGCATGCTTGTCGAATCTTACGGTGATCATGCTCTTGGTAAGTCACAGTGCTATGCGTGGTTTACAAAATTTAAAAGTGGCGATTTTGACGTGAGAAACGAAGAACGTGGAAGACCACCGAAAAAGTTTGCAGACGGCGAATTGCAAGCTTTGTTGGATGAGGATGATACTCAAACGCAACAACAACTCGCGGATCAATTAAATGTGACACGAGAAGCAGTTTTCATTCGTTTAAAAGCCATCGGCAAGATTCAGAAGGTGGGAAAATGGGTTCCACATGCATTGACTGAACGACAGCAGGAAAACCGAAAAACCACTTGTAAAATTCTGCTCGCCAGGTACAAAACGAAATAATTTCTCCATCGAATTATCACTGGTGACGAAAAGTGGATGTATTTCGAGAATCCTAAGCTTAAAAGATCATGGGCAACTCCAGGAGAACTGGCGACATCGACTGCAAGACCAAATCGCTATGGATGGAAGACAATGCTTTGTGTTTGGTGGGATCAGAAAAGAGTGATCTATTATGAACTGCTGAAACCTGGCGAAACCGTTAATATCCAACGTTACCGGCAACAAATTATCGATTTGCATCAAGCTTTGAATGAAAAACGACCAGAATATGACCAAAAATAACATAAAGTGATTGTGCTTTACGATAATGTACCCTCCCACACAGCAAAACCGGTCAAGGAAACGATTGCGACGTTTGGCTGGGAAATCCTTCCGCATGCGGCTTACTCACCAGACTTGGTGCCTTCCGATTTTCACTTATTTGCATCCATGGGATACGAACTTGCTGTCCATCGTTATACATCTTACGAAAATGTACGAAAATGGCTTGATGACTGCTTTGCAACACAAAAGGCACAGTTTGTTCGGTCTGGCATCCACACTATGCCGGAACGATGGCAGAAATGTATCGCTAGCAATGGCCAATACTTTTAATAAAATAGTTCTTAGCATTGTCATCCAATCACTGTCTTTTCTGTACATAAATTCCGGTTTCATATTTACGCACCTGGTAGTATTACAGTCATCATACCGCTGTCTCAGAAGTTTAGTTGTTAGACACAATAGAACATAAATCAGGCAGAAATGTCCCATAATCTGACGAATTTTAGAGCCACCAAAGCAAAAAACCGCCACAATGTATATTTATCTCAGTAATAGACCCTTGTTTCAACTGTGAACGTGCTACGAAACTATTACTTAGCTTAATTAAAGATGAATTTTTACCGTAATCAGCATTCATACATGTGCTGACATGTTTGAAATTTCGCCTGGTAGTATTGATTTTGGTAAAAAGATGGCTAAATATCACAAAAACAACTGAATTGGGATATGCCTTGGTTCCATTGAGTACTCAGTCTAAGTATATTAGCTTAGAACTTTATCCAACGTAGTAAATTATGTGAAAATTGACTTATTAGTGAAGTTATAATGAGGAAGTGCGGACACACAGACCACAGAAAACTATTTCAATACCTTACATTCGTGGAATAGGAAAGTGGGCGTGCATGGCCTAGCGTTGTATACAAATTAAATGTTTGTAAAGAACTCATTAACATGGTAACCACGAGATAAGTCAGTGACAGATCACATCAGAAGTATTAGAAATAATCTTATTTTACTAATTATTGATTTAATGAATTTTATTTTATTAGAAAGTTAAGTATCAAGGTGTTCGATCAACACTAAAAGTAGGGCCTGCAATAAAGAATCAATTTCGGAACCTCCGGCCCTAAAGGCAAGTAAAAGAAAACTCATTCTACAGGGTACATCAGAACCAATAGGACAACAGCCGGCCGGATTGCCGAGCGGTCTGCGGCGGTAGGCCATCGGCTCGAAGGTCCCGGTTTCGAGTCTCGGTAGGGGCATGAGTGTGGATTTTAACAGCTAAAAGCGAATCGTGATGGGTCGAAGTCCAAAGTTACTCATGGCGCATATAAAAATAAAGTTTACCAAAGTTTTTTTAATAGGACAACATTCGGAACATAATAACTTACTCCGAAATAACAATGAAAGTTTCGTATAAACGTACGTGAGACATTCGCAGTGTCCGAATTAAAGTAACGTTACCAGACGTTCCTGTTTCCCTGGGACAAATCCCGGATCTAATTATTTTGTCTTTCTGTCAAGTTTTCACCCTATCCACGAAACATTTTGTATATCCTAGCAATTACACGAACTTAATCTTTATAATTCCCCAGTTTTACTCTCAATATGACAACTTGTGTTCCTGAAAAATAGTCGTGATGCTTTAAATTGTTTGCGCGATAACCACTACGAATTCCTTTTTAAGAATGAGTATTTCAAAATTGTACAATAACGACATAAAGGATATTATTGGAGATAATCGTTTATCTTAATAAGCATGACTGGTACAACTTCTCAGCGGACAAAAGTAATTTCCCAAAGCAGTTCGATATGAAGACCACAGAAAAAGAACGTGCTTTGTCCATTTTTGGCCAATGGAGATAAGAGTCTCTTTGCTCTTTGAAGGGTCTTTTTAACAAACTATCTTACATGAAGAGAACATGCGTAGTCTGTCTATTACAAGCAAATGTCTATTTGATATGCAGTTAATACGGATTATGGACTTTTTTAAAACGCTTTCGTGTAAAATTAAGAAAATGGACAAAGCATGTTCTTTTCGTGCGTTCTTCATATATCAAACAGATTCTAGATGACGAAGGCAATACACATATAGTAGTATTAGGTAGTTGTATAATCTGCGCCACGAAATTAAAATATAAAATTCAAATAACGTTTTCTCAAAAATACAGATATTCAAATAACATTTTCTCATTTGCTACAAATAAAAAAGGATGACATTGTTTAGGCTATCGGTAGCTAAGAGAATATCCAAATTATTTTCCTGTAAGTTGTGGTCGTAGATGAAAATCATACTCGCGAAATCAGCTGGGCTTTGACTGTAGATGCTAGAATGCTTCAAATTGAAAGACACAGTCTGCTGGATGAGTACACAATATATGAATGAAACGAACATGAAATGTAGATGCCAACACAAAAATATTTTAGTAATTTCTTCATCAGTCTATGGTTTCATCAATTAAATGGATAATTTCTATTTAAATTTAAAATATAAATTATTATACCTTTCAATAACCATATGGAGAAAAGAAAGATTCTTGTCATCAGATTCGGGTATTCAAAACTCAGTAAAGAAGTTGTAAGCTTAAATTTCCTAGCTACCAGAAGAATAGCAAAAATAATTGAGTTGAAATTCTTAAAGACTTGCTAATGTTTTCTCCCAAATCAAACTGCTAGAAAGAAGAGAAAATATTTTTTTTTTTCATAATCACCTCTGAAATACATTCCTTTACCCATTCTAGTATTTAAAAATAAGGGGAAAAAATAATACAATTTTGGTTATATCGAAATAATTAAATGTTCGTTTTCCGTATTATTAGTTAAGCATTTCCCATATACTGATGAAGAAGGTTTAGTAGGATTCATCATTTTTACATATTTTGCATTTCTTGGTTACGTAACATCTCTTTATTATGTTGCGTCAAACTTTTATACGGTTTACATAGACAGAAAGCATGGTTATTCCTATCAGCATGCACACGGTATAGTAGGAGGTAAGGGTATCAAATGTCGCCACACGAAGATCTGCAAGTTTCAAAATTGAAATGACTGTTGGTATTATGAGGATGGGACACTAACGTCACTAGCAAAGGTTTTGCCAACATGAAACGTACGGGTACCTAGCTCGACAGTGTTATGAGTTTGGCGTTAGTACACGATATCCAATATCACCAGTTCTCATTGATACCTTGAGTTCTACCTGGTTTCATTAACTTAATAATAACAGCAGGGTATCGCATGAAAAGTTATCTCCATTGGAAACTATTTACTAAGGTAGCCAAATCCAGGGTAGCATCTAAAGTGCATCCATACTTCTATCACTAAAGAATATCTTATTTCCATGTTTCTACTTATAGAATTCAGTACACCATTTACGAATTATTAGACATAGTATTTATTCAGATTCAACTGTTAACTCAGTTCGTATGTAATATTCAATACTTCCAAACATATGTATCTTATATACATAGCACAACAATTCTTAGTAGGGAATTCGTTGTTCATAAACAAAGCACACATTTGTAAAACATCAACATTTGCTAAAATATTGTTCATAAATCCTGAATCAATCCATTTCTCATGGTCAACACAGTGGTTGGTGGAAGTTAATTGAGCACCTTGACAGTCGATGTATGTGTTGCATTGTAGTGGACAGCATCAAAGCGAAAGATGCCCTCGAACTCCAACCAGAGATGTATATCAGAAACATATCCGCAGGATAGTGCGGCGCACGTAGAGATCTATGAACTTTAGAAGCCAGCGACCGACATGAGTCACATTGCTAAGACAGCACGAAATCGAGCTAAACGCCAGATAGATGTAAAATGGCCACTGGACCAATCCCGACTGCGGATAGTTAGCGCAGTCAGATGAGTATCGATTCTATTTGTTTGAAGCTTCTGGGAAGCTTCGGGTGTGAAAGAGACTCAATGAATCAGTGATTCCTACGTACTACCAAGGAACTGTTCAGGTTGGAGGTGGCTCATGATGGCCTGATGGTCTTATTTCAGTATGATATACGTCTATGTTATATTGAAGGAACAAAGTGTTACAGCAAAGCCTTCGAGATTAGATTTGTATGCAAAGTGCAGAAATGATGTAATTTCTTAATCCTAAAAAACTTTATACAATACATATGCCAAGTGTAGCGCTGAAATATTTCGTTTAAAATGTCACAAACTATATAGGCCAAACTTCGTCAACATTTTATTAATATAAACACCTAATATATGACTAAATACTAATTCTAAGAAACTACAGACCTTTGGTGTGTTAATTTCAGTATGTTGTGGACCTAAATTAAAATACTAATACAACATCCACATTGGTCATCTATGATTTTCAAAAATGGGAGTGTAAAACTAAAAAACAAAGAGGTACATCGACATTATTTTACGTTAAATGTACTTTTTGTGCGCAGAGCCCTGAGGAGTGCTAGGGTGAAAACGTTCTTAGGCCCTCATATATGTTCTTTTTTTTTTTCATCGACAATGAAATAAGAGAGGAAGACAGGAAGATTAGCAATATTGTATTACGAGAAGTAAGGGTAATTCTCACAATGTATAATCGCTAGCATTTAACCTAAAACCGTTATGTGCGTAACAATATATATTTTGCCTGCTAGTGCGTGGTATGGTATGGAGAAGAGAATTGTGATCTGCTGACGATTCTCTTCTGAAAGAGTAGTTATGGATTTACCTGAAGAACTGAAATAAATGAGAGGTGCAATTTGTGGTTACGAGAATAAAACTGGTATAAAAATAGACGAACAACCACCCTACATGGAAGTTGCGTTACGTACGGTAGTAGAGTTCTGTGTTTTACAATCGAACCCAATTAAAGAACGTCGTTGGGCTCTGGAGAATAATAAGGCCGTTCAATATCTAATGACAAATAGTTCGAAATTCTCCAGTTGCAAAGAAAGGAAAGAGAGAGAGAGAGAGAGAAAACGTACATGGTACAGAACGATTTTTATTGTTTCAAATAGAATAGGAGCGGGGGAGATGCATCCATCAATCAGCTTTTATTTAGGCTTCTAACAAAGGCGGAATAGTGCATAAAATCGAAACGGTTATAATTAATGACGAAAAGTGAAACTATACGAAGAATATTTTTTTTCGTATCATAATACAAAATTGAGCATCATTTGAATTGTTAAAAAATGATCTTTATAAGGGAGCTTGGTACTATTTTGGAATCCACAAACTACAAAAATTAACAAGTAATTAAATTACATAATTACTATAAGACAGTTATAAAATATCACTTGGTGGGCACTCAATAATAAACTGTGGGTCGGTACCTATACAGCACATGTACGTATATGCTGAGGACATACTACGAGTATCTCGTCGGGATTCCTAGGAATCCTAAGAATCATCTACGAATATCTGAATGTCCAGAAAGAGTGCATATTCCGAAGATATCAATTGGGATATTCTAGAAATTTTGTATAATTGTATGTAAGACGTTTGTTATTAGACGGAAAAGACGTTTATTTGAAATTGAGAAACTAGTTCTTATCTGTGCACTGTGAGAGAAACAATTTTATTAAAAATGAAATATCCATCTGCACTCTTATTTAATTTAAAATGAGATAAAATACTTGTTTAGAAATAAGATCATTAATATTATTTCCAAATCAGCATGTTATCATTTTCAATTAAATGAGAATACTAATATCTCAGTTCTAAGAAAATTGTTTCTCGATGCATAGATAATAATTTGTCTCAGTTTTAACTAACTCCTTTTCACTGTTTAACGCGATATTCTCAGAATAATCTAAGGATATTTAAGAAATTGAAATTTAAAATTTTCATAAATTTGATATCCATAAATCACATCAACATAGATGAGCAATATTCTTTTTATTTCTTAAATGCTCTAGGATATTTTAGGCCCATTGGGGATATAAATAGAATGTTTCTGGGATATCCTTGCAATCTGGCATAATGGGAAGGCAACGCACTTTCTAATAATTCTGACTGAGCAAATCAGTGTTTTGTTCAGGAGTGTGGTCAGGATATTATGCACAAGACATAAAAAATCTCAACCACCGAGAAGCTTTTAAGGACTAGTAGTACCATACGAAGCCTTTTCATACTCACAGATAGACACAGTATACTTCACTTCGCGTGGAGGTTTCACTCAAAGAATCATTGAGCATTCTTAGTACGTTGAATTAATATTAATGTCGCTACTTTCACACTTCCTTTTCCCATTGTAAGAGGAAATGTCACAGATACTGTAAAATCATTGAAGATTATAATTTCGCTTTTAATTCAACTGGCTTCCCAGACCTAAGAAACATAACCCATATTCATCTTTTTATTGGACTGTATGTCTAATATTCAAATTGAACTTACATGTTAATATTCCACTTGCTCAGAGGTATATTGTTGGAAATAGTTTGTCGATGAAATACTCTGTTTTTGGTATATATTGATAAGGTATATGCTATTGTTGATCAGTGGTAAGAAAATAAGCATGCTCTTTGACTTTACCCGAAATATCTCTATATTTTGTTAAATGTCTGTCGGTTTTGTTCAATCCGCCAGTCATCATCCTACATACTCTGATCCCGGTGCAAGGGAAAGAAGTGACTAAGGTTAAAAAGGAGGTGCAGGACTTGCGGTATGAGACTTTACTTTTATGTACACATTAGTTAGTAACATGCAATACTGGAATCCGTTGTAACAATGGTTCAGTAAATTCCAGGTTAATGGGTGTCAGAGATAATCATAAGAACCACACATATAAACTGTATATAAGTGACAAGAATTCTAGATACTGTACGAAATACATAGTTTTAACATTCATAAATAGTAACGATATACCTATATGTGTAAAATTGTATAACATACACGTACGCAATTACAGCTATACTAATTTCTAAGCTAAAATAAACAATGCCAACATCTCAGATAGTTTATTTAATACACATTCACAAGTATTATTGGCGCAGCTTTCCAAAATTTCATTACTGTTTGTCATTTGTTCATTATCTTCAAAAATATTAAATCTCCCCCACCCGTCTCTCTCTCTCTCTCTCTCTCTCACACACACACACCATCACCCACAGTATAGGTACGGAGGCCTCTTAATTATTTGTGAATGTTAGGTTAACAAACCGTAGGCTCAAGCTGAAAGAAAAGCGCAACAGAGGCTTTTTTTTAAAAAAAACAGCTTGCCTCAATCAATAAGATACAAAGTTATGAATGAAAAAAAATGTATTAAGAGAACGTGAAGAAAGTAGGCATAGGCGTAATTCAACCTAATAATTATTTTATTTAATTTGATAAGTTGATATAACTAGTATAATCTATAAAAAAAAACAATAAGCGGCCGAAGTTTACATTCTTTTCTTTAGTTCACAATGGTTCGTGGTCTCCTCAAATATTGCAACGTTAATTTAACTCATTTTCCGACGTCATAGAATGATTAAATTTTGCACAGCGACGTAAGTCGGATGACAATACAATATTCTATTGTTACTTTCATTTGTTTCCATATATTTGTATATTTTAAAAGCATATGTTAATATATTTATTTAAAAGTATGCACTTCTTTAACCTAAAAGGCATACTAGCCTGCAACGATAATGGGATTGACTGGTTGCAGAACACTTTAATATTTAGGTCACAAAATTTAGCTTCAGAAAATGTATCCGAACACCGAAATAACTCGAAAAAAAGAATAAAACTTTTTAAAGACATATTTTTCTTAAACATAAAAAGTAAAACATAATTTTGTTTATGCGTAACTAGAAAGAAAAGCATTAGGCGCACCAATTCAAGAATTTATAAAGTGACTGTAGATAAGGCCGCATGTCATGCTTTTCTTTTTAGTCATGCATAAACAAAATTATTTGTTACTTTTTAGTACGACTTGTTTAAGAAAAGTATGTCTTTAATATTTTTTATAATTTTTTTACTCAGCCCACAAAGGATTCTTGTCTATCCGCTCTGATAAAAAAAATAATAGATACTGGCTGAGGTTGAAACTGTTACTTGTTAATTATTTCATTTCTTTTCCAGAAAAATGGATAACAAGACCGCACACAAGACGACAATGAACGAATTAAGCCGAAGAGCACATATTACACTCAGTATTGCCTCGTACTCTCTCAATCTCTTTCAACTCTCTACTAAAAAAAATAACATGGTATACTGTAAACAGTTTAGGCAGTGAATCTAAGGTCGTAGGAAAGAAAGAGGTGACTGCTGTTTGCTAACGTGTGTTTTGAAATGTAAATGCAATATTTTGCGTGCCTGTATTTGTGTTTCTCGAAGCAATTAGTTTGTATTTTATAATTATGATGATTTATAGCGTACTGGAAATATTTCACGTTTATAGAAGACATAATTACTAACGTTTTATGATATTTGTGCTGATCATTGCCGAAAATAATAATTAGTTGAATATGTGAAAGCCACTACTTACTAGAATTTACATATAAATGTACGTTGAAGATGTAATGTGCCCATCAGTTATTTCATGTACTAATTATTACATAAAATAGGTTTCTGATTGTTATTATATGAATAATTTCACCGAGCTCTAACAAAGTTCATTACCCTTGTTCGTACACTTGTTTAATATCTAATAATGTACACAGAACAGGCTATAGTTAATTAAGTTAACCTAAAATGGTGTGTTCTTTACTGTTGGGATTAGACAAACATAGTTCTAAATTATTATTTAAACTGCTATCTTTAACATAAGAGCTACTATAATAACTGCTACTGAGAATTGGCAGTTTCGCTAACAATAAAGTACATTATACTGTTAGAATGGATACCGAATAGCATCCTGAAGACAAATAGTCGTAAAGCAACCAATTGGCACTGAGCGTTACTCATTTCAGATACGTAGATTAATTGTTCTCTGATGTACAATCATTCTACTGTGCTCTTTAAATTGGACATAAACAAATGGGTCATCAGAATGCTAGCGCCCACAACCATTTCAACCATTGCTTTCCCGACAATGAAGAGTGGCATCTCATTTGAGAATGTGGTGAAACTATGATCAATTGTAGACATCGCATTGAGGGCTCGACTGTCATCGATAGCAAATTATTCGAAGCTGGTTTGTGTGACGAAATCTTTAAGGAATGGTTTTGTTTCATCTATTGATGCTCTTGAGAAAAATCTATATCTACTAAGAAAATAATGTTGGAAACTGATTTAAAATATATTTGACACAGGTATATTAAATTATTTTACAAATATGTTTACATTTTTTTAGAACGATAACTTAATACTTTCTGACCTTCTTTCCCCTTCAGAAAATTGTATAAAATATATTTTTAGAAATATCTCTTTTTAAAATACCTTTATAAAAAGGTTTTAATTCAATTATCTCAGATTTGAAAATGCATATTAAGCAATATTTTTAAATGGTAAATTTCAGAATGTTATAATTATTTTAAATGTATTTTTAAATTATTTCCATAAATGATACTGAGCTTTTATTTCAAAATCATTTTATATAATTAAAGCATATGCCCAAACAACATGCCCTAAGTGACATTTTCAAATTTAAAAAAATCACGAGTACATTTTTATAACAGGAACAATATGAGGCACAAAATATTCATCTTTGCACGAAAACATGCTAGACTAAAGTCCGCTTTTGTACGAAGTTTGAATATTTTATGCCTCATACTTTTCCTGTTATATATAAATATGTACTCGTGATTTCTTTATTTGATAATGTCACTTAGACGTTTGTTCACTTAGACACTTCAATTTTTAAAAATATGTTAAAGATTGTTTTAGTACTGAAGATGAGTTCATGTAGCCTAAATACTTCTTGTACGTTTGTTAAAATTATTTGCATAACTATTTTCTAAGTTTTTAGAAATATTCTAATATATTAGATGTAAAAAATAGCCAATTGTTCGAATTTTTGTGAACTATAAAATACGGTCAGAAAGAAGACAAAAGCACTATTCATATGTATACTTCACAAAGAAAAAATTATGAAACGATCCTAGACCATAAAATAATGAAATTCAATAATTCAAGGAAGGCCGGTGTTCTAGTGCATACATAGGCTCCCCTCCCCAACCCTTTCGGGATGACTTGGAATA
This sequence comes from Lepisma saccharinum, assembly GCA_022664845.1. Lineage (NCBI taxonomy): Eukaryota > Metazoa > Arthropoda > Insecta > Zygentoma > Lepismatidae > Lepisma > Lepisma saccharinum. Next base: position 40,548 of record JAGDQP010001282.1, on the reverse strand, counting down.
AATAACCTGCAATAGAATTCACCATCCCTTTCTCCCGGAAAGATGATACGTCCCGGAATTTCGAGATTTCTTATCTTTCTTTTTTTTTAATGTATAGTATGATTTAAAACAAATGCGTTATTTGGCTTAAAATACTCAACATAAGATCCAGATGTACAACTTCCAGTCAAACCGGAAGCTATAGATACCACTATTGGATATAGCACATGTTTTTTTATCTATTTTGTCCAAAAAAACAAATCATTTTAACGGGTGGTCTCAAATACCTATATAGGTCTATTGTCTATGTTTCCTTATTAACAAGAAACGGAATAAGAAATTCTTAATTGATCAATAAATGCATTTTATAATTTTCTTTGGGTGTGTTGGATTGGATAATTGTTTTTCTATTATTATTTATTATTGTTAATTAAATTTAAACTCTCTTGCGTTTATTGAAGTGAAAGAAGTACAGATTGAAACTTCTCTATTTTAGAACTTAGCCTATATACCTAACCTTTACGCCTAATTATTGTGTTGACCTTGAAAGCTACCAGTTTATGCTACAACAACGGAAGATATTAAGATGAACTTACTGATCTTTCTTTTCCAGTAATTCTAATTATTTAAATCATGCAGGGCAATAAAGCGGGCGCTATCCATATTGTCAAGTATCCTTTTTTGGCCACTTTAAACAGGATACCTGGAGTCAGAAACTTATATATATATATATATATATATATATATATATATATATCATTCGTCTAAAGCAAAATAAAGCTATATGATAAAACTATAAAAATAAATCCAGTAATGTAACGCTCCCACTGACCACTTTGGACACATTGAGCATTCTTGTGCCACTGAAAATATTGTGTTAGATGCGGACAGTCTCATCTTTATTGCATGCACCCAAATCAACAAAACAAACCGCCAAACTATTCTCATCTAAGTTTGGTTCTTTTCTCAACCAACCATCTACAAGTGGATAGTATATACAGCTCCTAACACCGTATTTACAGATAACATGTAAAGAAAACGAATAATGAGAAGCTGTTCGATGTAACAACGAAATTTCATGGACCTATTTATGTAGGTATTTGTATGGGATAAGTGGAACCTTGAAGATAATACAGAAGACGAAGCAAAAATATTTATTGTATTTTCTGAAGAAATTTTATATGGAAGGTATACTGCAAAAATTACCGGTATCGTAGGATACTTGTATCCTCAGCAGTCGGCGTTAATTTAACACATTTTTAACACAAGACGTAGCTCCAAGGATGACTCACTTTAGCGTGTTAAGACACACAAAGCCGGGTTGAACCGCCTGGAATTCGTTTCTCTCTATGTTAAAGATGGTGTGAAATAAACATTAGAGATTGTAACATGTGTACAATTTTTTGTTACACCTGTATTGTAAAACATATGTTCTAAATGTCAAATTCAACGTTACTTCAGTAATCGTTTGTACTAATAGTTAAGTTTCAAAGTCCACAAACTACTGTACCCCACCCATTGTTCATTCATCTGACACCTTGTGTCTCTCGACCACTGCAACCCACATTTAATATGAGATATTTTGCAAGTATTTTCAGAACAAGGGGTCGTCCTATATTTAAGCACGTATTCTAAGGACAAAATCCATAATGATATTTTTCATTTTAAACTTTACTCAAACCATAACGTTTATTAATATACACATACTGTATATGTATAACAACTTCTTTTCGTACAAACCTATACCTAATGTAATGTAGGTATTTTTTGTTTCTTCAAATGGCTCCTGCATTGCATCAGTAGCTGAGTATGTCATTCCCTTCGGTATTTCTTCCACTTCCATAAGAAATAATTTGTAAATCGTGTGATACAAGTCAATAACGAAACCTTTTTAGCTGAACATATTACATCACCGTTAACTGCACTCACATTTACCTCATACTCCAGCACTCCAACATCCTTTCACCGAATGGTCGTGGCTCAGTGATAGAGCGAGCGATAACTTAGCATTCAGGAGGATATGGATTCAATCCCAGCTGCCAACAATCCTGACTGAGGTTTTCCAGGGATTTTCCTCAGCCACACCAGGCAAATTTTGGGATGCTACCTTGAGTATAGGATCTGTCCGACACCTTTCTCCTCCCTTATTCCGGCCTGTGCCTTACGTGCGTAAAGGCCGTAAATGAAAAGTCAAATTCAACCTCCTCTCGTTTGTTCAGGAGATATCTTGCAATTACACAGAAAATAACACAATATGGTGTTAATATAATAATAATAATACGAAAGAGAAAAGTATCACAAATGTTTGGTTAATTTAACTATCAGGATTTTAACTATACACTAAAATATCAGGTAAAGTTACTGTAGCACGGTATGTGTTACAATGTAACACAAAACGGTTAATACAGTGCAAGATGGATAAATTAGCACAAATATTTCTTGCTGTGTATGGACGAAGAAACAGAGGAAGATGATTGGCTCAATTTCGAAAAATATTAAGTGAAAAGGCTCTTGTAATACGACAAAAATAAAAGATCAAAATATAAACAAACAAATTTTAATGGTTAAGTATTGCTTTGAAGCCTTCAATGTTACCTACAAAACATTTATTATATTTCCATTATTACCATTAAGTCATTTTACATTATTAATAGCAATTAATGGAAATGAAAATCGCCACTTTTTGTTTATCACGAGAGAGAAAAAAAGAAGAAATAAACGTTCGTTCCTACAGGATGATATGTGAAAGATTCAAAATCACACCTATACAAAATACACAATAACACTTGCACACACTTTGTACTCCACAATCTGCAATGCTTACTGGTGCTCTTAGAGCAACAAAATAAAGACATTCTATTCTTTTTGTTTTGTAACTGCCCATTGAAGCATTTGTGTTTCTTTAGAGATTATAAACAAACCACTTCAATATCACTCTCCTGAGAATCAAACACTTGTACGTCAAAAACTAAAAAATTGAGCATTATTCCACTAAAGCACATAAAGTTATGAATATATACACTTATTTTGTGTCCACTTTCTTTCATGTTCTTTTTTTAAATAAACAAGCAGTTTAAGACGTAACATTTAATAAAACTTTTGTTTTAGCATTGCTGCGAAAAAAAATAATACCAGACATAGAAAAACCACAAGCATTATTTTCATTTATTTCTTTTTACTTTTACTTATATGTTTGTAAGTACAAAATGCAAAGATGAGAGAACTCTTAAGCCATTCCAGTCTCCATTACCGAAAATTCACCAGGGAAATATTCCAACCTCGTTGTTGCTACACCTTCCTTTAATTCGTGCGCATAATACTTGCAAACACTTCCGCCAACAGAGTTTACCATTCTCCAGTTTTATTGCTGTCATATTTCATGTTTAGCCAGCCACAAGTAGGCCATAAGGAAAAGAATATGTTTAAGCAAACTCACTATCTTCTTCTTCCACGAGCAATATTTGTCAAAAAGGAAAAGAAGAATTTGTTTGCTTAGCTGTTATACTTAATCATCTTTCTTCTTCTTTACATCTTTCTTAAAGTTAAACTCTTCTCTTACTGACTAAAGTTTATTACTTTACATTTCTTTTTAAGGCAGACTGACAGACACTTTGGTTGTGTTTTTATTAATAAATAATTAAGAGAGTAATTTAAAGGAATTATCATATATTCATAACTATGTATAAATCCAATAGAACATTTACATTACTTCATAGTCTAGCATTTAGGAAAAAAATAGATTAAAAGTCCATATTTGTATTTCTGTTTTATATTTTATTTAAAGACTGGGCTTGGTATGAAGTACGGTCTGCATAGTAATATCAAAGATGTTCATTACTTAAATTTTACAGTAATCTAATTACTAATATCCTTGAAAAAAAAGTTACAATTTTCATACTTTAATTTTCACTTTATTTACATCGAAGAGTCGACTGAAATCCTTAATGTTTTTAAAATAAATTTCAGTGTATCTATGAAGGATTTTATACCCATTTCTAAAGAAATATACGGTTCTTGCAATTCATAATTCATGCCCCTCGTGGGTGGAAAAGTGTTGAGTTCCTCTCCCATTGAATCCTTTAGGTTACTTGTAGAGCCCACCACTCATGCACCACCTTTTATACCTTTACATCTACACTACAACTCTGCTACCCAACGGGTCTTTAAATAGCGCCAACAAGTCGTTAGCTGATAATTATAAGGTTCTAACTACATAGGATTTTAATGTTAAAAAGAACCTGATAATTTTCAGCCGATGAAGTGATAATGGCTTTAGGCAAGGCCTGTAGTAAGTCCGGTGGATGTTTTACGTACTTCATATACATCCATCTATGATTATAAATGTAGAATAATAATGTGACCTCGCATTGCCTTGTTTTACAGGAATAACTTTATTCAGGAAGCGACGTCACTTTGACTTAAGTGCATATTGTATATGGTTTCTAGGGACACCACAGTAGCCGATACTGGTCCAAAGTTCCACTTGGTGTTTCAAAATCATATACTGCTCATTCCAGAATGATAAAGCACAAACATATACGCGCCATGTGCCTCTGGAAACGTCGACACGCGCCCCTGGAAACGATGAATCAAGAGAAATTTTACTATTTCTTGTTAGAAATGGATCGATACCAGGATTTCTCGATACTCGATACCGATACTTATTTCTAACCTTCGATAGTAGATACTCAATGCTTTCTTCAACAGTGTTTTACAATGTAAATTATTCAAAAGTAATTAAAAACAATATTAAAATATTTTCTATCGTTTATACGTTTTGTTCGTAGGGTTGCCAACTTGAAAGACTGAAAAGTAGGGCCACTTACAGAAAGCCTGTACGCAGGGATGGCGCTATAGTGCTGCTGCTGCTGAAGAACCCGCAAATCTACCTTAGCCTCCTTATAGTCCCCCGTTTTATCACTAGCCTGTTCTTTACTCTATACATTTGCCATAAACTTAGTCAGCCCCCCAACATTTTGAATTGAAATAATGTATTTCCCCTTTTTTTCTACCCTGTATGACTTCGACTGCACAGAAAAAATCCGTAAAGAAAACCGTACAATAAAGATACACTTGAATTATGAAACATATATACTAAGAGAGATGAAAGAAATTTTAAGTAAGACGGCAGCCGGCTAAATGTTTAAAATGCGTAATGCCAAAACATAAGCAAGAACGAAAACTAACTTGCCGATTAAATACAATGAAATGTTTGTACATCACAAAACAAATTTGAAGCATGTAGATGCATATGAGACATTAATCTGAAGAAGGCGGACAAACTCATTATTGACAACATAAAATAGAATCTGTATGTTGAAAGTTACCCGTATAACTAATACAAGAAAAAGGAATCAGACAGAGCCAAAGTTATCTAAAGGCCAGAAAGAAATTGAAATTCAAAGAAAATGCAAAGTTCTTTCGAAATTCCTGCCTTTCTAATGCGTTTATGTGAAATTAATGGGTAAAATTATCCAATATATAAGTGTAGGGACATTTTGGTGTTCCGCCAAAGTCGTGGTGCGACGTGGCACAGTTTTAGAAAAGAATGGACAATCCTGACAAAATTGGAATGGGTGGCAACCCTATATGTTCGGTTGTACAGTGAAACTAACCTTGTGGAGTGTGGTAATAATATGTTGTTTTTTAAGATTGGTGGTGTTATGAGACTTTTGACTAAAAGAAAATGTTTGTTTTACATATTCCTCCCCGTCTTCATTCACTCTTGTTTCCTAGTATTGTTATATAAGAAACAGCTTCATCCCTTCAAAGAGCTAATAGTCATTGAAATCTGGAAGTCGGTGACATACCTCAGAAGGAGAGGGGAAACGAGATGCGAGGAGACATGAAAGGACCCACATACATATGGCCGCGGAGACCTTAAATATTTGGCAAACATCCATTGTGATTTTATATTCTGCAAAGAAAAAATATAACTTCATATCATATAATTTTTCTCCCTCTTTCTTTGGCAAATACATCTCGTGTTTTTTCATGTGAAATCTTGAGTCATAACCCCCTGGAATGAGGCGACAAGCGGTCAAGCTAACAAGAACTGGGGATGGACAAACAACAGTACTATATTTCTTTTTAGTTGGAAAATAAAAACCGGAGGAAGTAAAAGAAAAAAAGATTTTCGGCAGGCCTACAGGCTGAGGTAGATCTTGAAGTTTTTTTTATTTAGAAAAATTCAAATCTCGCCTTATATGAGCGCTATCGATAAACTAGTTATTGATTTGTAGGTTAATCATCAATAGCTTTTCAACGGTACCTCACAAGACGTGGTTGTAAAAATTCGAATTTCCACCCCCACCCCCACTCGTAACCCCACAATCCCTGAATCGTTGGTGTCACCGTAAACTTCATTTATGCAGACAAATTTCCCTCTAAACTCCATAGGGACTGATATATATTTTTTTCTAGATTTCAACCGCCTCGTCGACCACCCCCTTAGACCGATTTTACTCATTAACGAACTTAGCCGAGCTATTAAATCTAGAAATAACATAATACAATTTGGTTCAAATATCTTCAAAATTGTGGCCGCTAGCTTGTAAGTAAATACATGGTACCGATCTCAATAGGTAGATTTTTCTTCGAAATCTACCTACAAAGGCATGGATCTGAATAGCTTCGAAACAGGTAGACACTGGTTTGATTGTTGGGTTTCACCACCAGACCTGCAATTAAATTCTTAACCTGGAAGGAATAATTGTTATCTGTTGCAAAAAGAGAATCTTTCTGTGCAAGATGGAAGTCGTATTTCTTATCACTATTTCTTAAAATAAACTAATCGAGGTAGTCCTGTAGGACCGTAGTTAGACGTCAAGAATTGGGATGCTAATGGCATAAATACAAAGTCCATTATTTTATGTATTCGAAGCATTAGAAGACCTATGAAGGACAGGGTAACTTCATATGAGGGAACGAGGAGTCAGGGTGTTATAAGCGAATTTGATTCACGAGTTGTGTTTGTGGAGGCTTATCATTTTATCGTGTCTGTAAAGTTTTGTGTTGAGGGATCTCTTTTTTTTTCAAGCACAGGAGGAATTATGACCTTTACGTATTTGTTGTTTATACCTCTTACAAAAATTTTTGAGTACCAGAAATCTTGACTCTTGCAATATGCCTAAAACTATCTAAATAACAAGTCATATTCAACAAATGGTCAGCAACAAAAATGCCAACTTTCTCAATTACATACTTTACTTTTCGATAGTTCTCAGTTTATAGAATTTTGCAACTACGTGAATTGAACAGGCATGAAAATATTAATTTTGTAATATCTCACAATAATCGAGAAAATAAGGCACGCTATTAACACAAAATCCTAATGAAGTTTTTCTGTTCTTCTTGTTAGTATAATCAGTGGGCGATAAATTACTCGAGAATGAATAAGTAACTCTTACTCTTTTTATTTAAGCTTTTCAATGCTAAAAAATCTGTGCACTATTTTCACTAGACGAATGCATGGACAATGTTCGACAGGCACAGGAAATTAATAGAGCTCAAAGACAAATAATGCTCCGACTTATTGGAGCATACCGTACCACGCCGGTGGAGGCTCTCCAAGTAGCAACAGCGATTATGTCGTTGCACCTCCAGGTGAACAAGTTTGGAGCCACGTACTGGTTGAAGAAAGGAAACGGAGAAAAAGTCACTGAAATCCTCCACAACGAAGCCAACAACAAACAAGAGATAGCAACAATCCTAACCAGTACGTGGCAAACCTTCTGGAATGAATCAACCAAGGCCAGAAGATTGTACGCATTATTACGTGAGAGGTTGGAAATGAGTATCGACTTATGCACTTCTTAACTGATCACGGCATCTATAGACAAAAGCTGAGAGAACTCAATTTGTTAGAAGATACCCTGTGCCATACCTGCGGGGTCGTTGCGACGCCGGACCACGTAGTGCTCAGATGTCGAGAGACAGAGGACTTGATAACAGAACAGAGAAGCCTCCTTGGGTACAGACCAATCGTTGAGGTTCTGAGAAATCCACAACTGGCGATGATCCTCCGGAAGGTAGCGAATAAAGTATCGGAATATCACAGAAGAAAATTTTTGGAGGGTAGACAGCGCCCCGCGGCATGAAGTGAGGAGTGAGAAATTACAGAAAAAGTGCCTCGAACCGCGAACGAGGACGCGACTACCGCTACCTTCGTGAGCGGATATACGAGGCGCGATACGAGTGATAAAAAACTGAACTAGAAATTATTATCTATGAACTGGACTATAAAAGGATATATGACGTTGCTGGAACTCCAGCAGCAGGAGTGCCTCACGAGGAAGGTCTGGTGAGAGACACTCACGTGTGGAAGTGATATGTGTGTATGGTGGCGGGATAAGTGTAAATGTGTACAAAGTTTCATATCAATAGTAATAGCAAATAAGGGTTGAGATCGCGGAATCCGTGAACAAAACCATATAAATGAATACATAACCGCGAATGAAAGAGTGAATGTGTGTGTGAAAGTAAAAATGTTAAAGTGTATGATCGGAGCTGAAGAGGAAGAAGAATTGGATTACTACAAAAACTTTGTATATTCAGCAGCTATTCTACGGCTGCAGTGACCCCCATCAGAATTATCTCCAATCCTCGGATCCTCCCCAATCAAAGTATGGATGAGAAGAATGAGAGAAGAGAGAAGATGTACGACCAACAAAGAGCATCAATAACTAATATTTTATCTTGTTGCAGGAAGCAGAAAAGAAGAAGATGCCAGTCTTCAGGTCTTGCGTTGTCATGTGTTGTCCTGTATCGTCTTGTCTAATGTGTGTTATATGTTTAAATGTATGTATGTTTTTCTTTAATAAAATTAGTATATAGTAGATAAGGAATTCCCCCTTCCCCCCAGGATGTTCTTAAAGATCTGAAACAAAGGCCAGGAGAACATTCTGGATGCCTATCTAAACGTCCGTCCCGCAACCACAGCGGTCTCTGACCGATGTAACACAGGAGCTTCTTGGAGTGCCGGAATTCCGGTAATCCAAGAATCTCTAGGGACATGCCTGACTCAAGGCAAGGAGCTCAAAAATGAACGTGATGTACGACCTTGAAAGTACACAACTTAACTTGTGTAAAGGATACAAAGAGGCAGGGTTGGTATGGGGGTCTCCCCTAAATAAAAATAGACGAATGCGAGAGAAAACTGAATAGGGTACAACGGCCCATTTATCCTCCCTAATCGCCTGTCATGCAATTCTTTCCTTTCCACGCAGTATTAATGTGCCAAGTAGAGGGCCTGATCAAAACATAAACCCGAAATCCACCCCTGCTCGTTTGTTACGTATTATTTCTTTTGTACTGAAACGTCTCTCGGAGAAGACTGTTGCCAGCTGGTATGCAAAAATACTACTTTGGAAATTTCCTCGATTTGGAATATTTTTAAGTAATCAAGTCTCACGTGCTAGTTTATATCCCAGGTGCTAAAAGCATGAATCTGAAAATATATTAATTCATTGTATATTTTTTTTTACAAAAGAAGGAAAGGTTTTATTTTTGTAGCTTAACTAGCTCTTTAAATGCTAAGTGAACTGGATTCAAAGTAAGATGATATTAAAAATCCATTATTTGAAAGTTCTATTATATTGTTCTGAAGAAGTGAATTGAAAATAAATAAAGACAAAACAAACCAGAAAACAAGTGTTACTGTTGTGTTTTCTACCCTGAGACTTGAGATGGAGTCCTCTTAAATACAGGCGCAGAAACTAAAAAATAAATCCCAAATTTCAACAGGTAACTTTTTGATCTTTATGTTCAACCATGAACTCCCACTTCTTAACATATGAAACCTGCAAAACCCTTTCTTTTGAAGTAATTTTCATTTGATAACTGAAGAAGCTTTGTCTCTGACAATGAGATGTAAACAATCATGTTCTACGACCAGGATATTTTCATAGAAAAAATATCAGTGTCAAATAATGTAGGGAAAGGTATCGTGCTTATGATTTAAGATATTGACCGATACTAATACCTTGCAAGTATCGGTGGTATCGAGGTATCGTAAGTATCGTGAATCCATCCCTAATTTTTATCATTTTACTACACTCATCTGTTCTCAAGATACTTTATTAGAAATAGTTCTTTTCAGTCAGCTTACTGCGTGAAATATGTGTCATACTGTCGAATTGCTTCAAATGTTATGTAAAGAATTAGTAACTCTAGTTAATAATGTAAGTAGTAAATGACCAGAAAATAAGGTGATTAAACGCAGAATATTTTATACTAACAATACATACGCTTGGATTAGAAAGAAACAATTAAGTTACTCTAAAGAATTGATAATACATGTCGATAATCAGCAAAGATATGATGTTGTACAATATTGTGCAAGTTTTCAAAAGTAAAATTTCGCAATGAAGTTAACCGACAATGGACTAAGAATGTGCTAGGAATATAAGACCTTGGACAAACCGGAAAATTAAATACGCCATTGAGAAAACATCATAATATTAATTTAGAAAAAATATTTTACATTGAACTAGTAGGTACATGAGGAGTACAATTACGTGGAAGCAGAAGATGCAGGAAAAATAATTTGAAATGAGACAAAACCCACAATCGTAGCCCTATTTGGTAGCTCTATTGGTAATAAGAGCTAGGAGATATGTATTTCGAAACATGATTGGCTCTTTTAACCAGATACTGCAAGGGCGGGTCTTAAATAAGTAAACAAGAAACAATTTTTCAAATCACTAACAGCTACCTGAAGATGAAAACAAGGAAAGTGGTACTTGAAACGTTTAAAACGGATCTTGTTACACATTAAATCCAAGACTACATACATCTAGAGAGAGAATAATTAGTAATTAGGTAGGTGTTTGAAATGTATGAGAATCAACGATGTAAACAACCACCAAACGCTCGTGAGAACAGTATCATATCTATTTATAATATGAATGCAAATTATAGTTTACTTGTTAATCCTATGAGATAATTGGGCTGTTTAGGGATCTACGATAGTTATCAACCGTTGCTCAATGTACAAGTTTTGACACCGTAGACTTTCATTCTATATCTTGAAGAAGGATCTTTTGAGCTGTTTACACAACAATTTCATAGTTCCATAAAGAAAAGAGAATTAGTGAGCGGTACTTGTTTTTAAGGATACAAGTGGTGACAAGGCAGAGGGTTTGTGAACAGTGCTTGTTTCCGAGGAAACAAGTGGCAACAAGAAAGAGGGGTTTGGAGAGATAGATGGTCGAATTTTGAAAAGATGCTAAAAGGAGTGAAGAAAGGAGGAAATTTAAAGCGTGGCAAGGAAGAGTCAACTTAAGTGATCATAACGTGCAGCCATTAACTCTCGATTGGCGTCACTTCTATCATGTCGTAAAGAGGGGGAGGGGGAAAGGGGAGGTAAAAGTCATGCACAGAGAAACCAAAAGGATGCCAGAGGAGTAAACGTGAGGAGTTGATCTACTACTACAACGTACATAAACTAGTCGGTACGAGATGATTCTCAAGTGGGTGCTTCACGCCAAGAGGAAGCTTTCGTCACTGTAAAGATAAAAAAGAAGCTGCAAGCGAGTGGAGAAGTGAAGGGCGGTTGTAAAGAAGGTGGGACGAGGGGGAAAGGAATGAAAACCTCCTCATCACAGATTAATTCCGTGTTTTACAGCAACGTATCACAGGAGATACTTCGCTTTAAGAGTCGTATATAAAACGTAAATAACTCTCAGACGACAGAGTGATGAAAGAAAGCTATTCTATTTTCTTCTTTTTGCTTGTTCCTATTTGTATGCGAATGAATTGAATGAGTGCATATACATACGAGAGTATATACGTTGTGTGGGTGTTTTTGTGTCCCCTCTCCCGATAATTCATTTCAAGAAATGTTAGAGGAACAATGTGTTTTTTACCCTTAAACGTCTTGTCTGGCCTAGCTATTGTCTTAACGCTAATATCTTGTTGAAATAGATAAAGCATGCAGGAAGAGGGAAAGAAAGAAGGCTGAGATAAAAGTAAAGTAACAATGAAGTAACAACGATAGTGTATTCGTATTTCATATTTTTATCAAATGGCAATGAACACTTCGCACCAGTTTCATTAAAGCAACACTATCTTCTTTCTTTTTACTGAAAGTACATTGCTATTAAAAATATTAGAAAGTATTTTTGTTGAGGAAGTTCTGAAGTTAAGCAAGTTAGTGTAGCGAATCTACGAACAATCATCAAGGATTCGGTCCCTTTGTAGCATCTCCGACACACAAAAATATATTTTTTATAAAATAAGTTGGCAACTATGGCCTTGAAGGTGGGAGAGGCGTACACTGTTTTTCTATTATGTTCAATAATGATGCCAAGTTTGGTGCGGATACATCCCATGAAGTGGAAGCAATGTGAACAATGTTTTAGGAAATGGGTTGACAACCTTGACCCCTGCACCAATCAGGACAATTCAGCGACTCTGAGCTAGTCTAGCTAAGACTTTTCTTTTCCAATGGCATCTCAGACCCATCTATACATTTTGTGGTTACTGTTATTTATTTTTTGGATAGGGACAGTCAGGCTGAGGGCGATTCCTATTCTTATAGTTTCACTATCAAGGGATCTAAAGCGGTGAAATATCTGGACTGAAATTGGTAATCAAAAAAAATTTTTTTAACTGGTCATGAAAATAACATGTAGGCCTATCACTTACTGACCTGAAGCTGGATTTAATCTGGATCCTCTGATGGTTCATTTAATATTGCGATGATGAAGCTGTGGTTACCATGGTAACATGTCAAATATAAACAAAATATAAATCATAAACAAAATTAAGATATATTTGTTAGTTATGTGTGGAAATGACTCTCTTTTAACGAAATCAAATTATAAAACAATAATTTGTCGGCTTAGAATTATGAGGTTCCATAGGATTTTAATGTTAGATAGAACATTATAATTCTCAGCCGACGAATTGGCCATAAACAAAAATTACTGAAGCGGAGACCCGGAAAGTAAATATTAGAAAGAAGAGAAAAAATAGATTATATGGAATTTGTATTTTAAAAAAAGCATAAAGTGAAAGTTCTATTGTAATATTTCGTGTTTACAAGTTAATTATACATGTCTAGGGGTTGAGGTTACAGATGATTATGACAACGTGCTCTTACGAAAGTAAAGTTTGATCTACATTCACGAGTAAAGGCTCGTAACAGTTAATGGTATCCAGCGTGAGTGGCTCGATTATAATGGAAGTTGTGTACAGTACTGCTGAAAATAATGTAAGCAGCATAAATTCTTAAAGAAGATACTAATAAAAAACATTGATAAAATATTCTTAGCTGAAAAACTTGATTTAATTTGGGAAGGTGTTCAGAAGATTCAAGAATGTATAGAAACATGTGACATGGAACTAGGCTGGAGGTAACTGAAAGTGTATGTACCGATGCAGTAGTTCGACTACATGAGCTAATAATGATAGAATTAGCTGTATTTAGTGAAAAGGAAGTCGATATTTTTCCATCACTTTAAGGAGGTTGTTGGTGACAATGCCCTTGCAGACAGTACTGCTTGGAAGTGGGTTCATGAATTTACTCACTGGCTTGAACTAACTGAGGATTTGCCAAGGTCTGAACACCCTATTTTTGCAAAAACTTCAGAAAACATCGCTCGCGTTGAGGCCCTGTTCATAAAGGGCAGACAACGAACTGCTGAAAAGATACTCAACCACACAATATTCTCTAATAATATGACGAAAGAATGGTGAAGAAGACTTTAAAAATATTCAAGACCGGTTCACGTTGTGTTCGTCGAGAGCTGAAGGAAGAGAGGCAGTTCTCAAGCCGGACAATTGTCAGTGATCTTCTGACAATTTACTATGCTGCTAAAAGGCAACGTTTGCAATCTGTGATTACAATGGCTAAAACACTTAGAGAAACAAATGGACAGATATATTGCTCCTTCACAGTGGACTGCATCAATTCAAGGCAGTGTCACAAATAGGTTTTCTTCAAGGACGAACCTAGATACAAAGGTTAAAGTTTGAAATTTGACATTTGAACACTTATAATTTAAAATTTAATGCTAATACATGCGTAAGCATATTTACCCACTTATAGTTTGTACAATAGTTAAACAGTACGAACCTTTGGTCTGTACCTCTAACTAACTAACTAACTCTATGGCTTATGGAACTCGCAAGTTCATCGCCGCAGCAACAAACGTTCGCCATTGGATTGTATCCGGGGCAATATCAAGTCAGTGTCCATCACGAACACCTATTTCTCGAAGATCTCTTCTAATGTTGTCCTCCCAACGACGTCTCGGTCTTCCCAATGGCCTCTTTCCATCCGGCCTTCCAACCAGGATAGAATATAATGTGTGTTTTTTTCCCATCCGAGCTACATGGCCTGCCCACCTTAGTCGTCGCGATTTCATTATTTTTACAACATCTGGTGAATCGTACACTCCGTGGAGTTCTTCATTATGAAGTCTCCTCCCCTCTCCAGTGATCTCGTCGCGTTTCGGCCCGTATATCTTTCTCAAAACCTTATTTTCAAACACACGTACTTTATGTTCATCTGCTAGGGTCGTACTCCACCTTTCGCACTCGTAAAGTATTACAGGAAGAATAACAGTTCTGTATATTTTTAATTTCCTTGATATTAATCGCGATGTTAGAAGTTTTTGGACTGAATAGAAACATGCGTTTCCCGATACTAAGCGACTTTTTATTTCTTCCATAACCTCATTTTTGTTTGTTACGTATGCTCCCAAGCATTTAAATTTGTTTACTTTCTCTAAGACCTCATCCTTAATTCTTATGTTTTTATTTCCTTCATTCCCTGTGTTTCGGCTTGTTATCATGTATTTTGTTTTATGTAAATACGTATATTAGTATAAAGGAAAATATATATTTGACATTAATAAGCAGTACCAGCGTTATATTTCCATTATGCTTTAAAAAGTGTATAGGCAGGTATACTGTATATTCCTATGAATAAGATATATTGTCCGTTACCTTGCAATCTAAGGGTCTAGGGTTCGATTACTGATGGAGGTTCATTAAAAGTATTATTTCGTAATCCATATTAAATTATATCTGTCGTAGTTAGGACGTAAATCACATATAATGAAAGACAATGGAAAGACACCATCGGTCATTTTTCTAAGAGACCAGACAATCATAGACCTGCCTCCGGGAAGAAAAACAATCCTCATCAATATAATAGAAAATGGCATGTCTATCCATCCTATGAAACGACGTGGGGATGTTTTCACTGACCTCAAACATTTAAAAGAGTTTGGTGAAATAATTTAGAACTAGAAAACTCATGAAAGCCAGGAAATGTGAAAAAGAGACCAAACGCTCCAGTCAATACCATGCTTTAAACACCTACATAAGAATTGTTATTTCAAATAAATATCGTGGTCATGGGTTCAAATTCCACCGGAGTCCATTGAATGGAGGGGTCCGGAGCACCTTTACTAAAAATTGTAGGTTCCATCCTTAGAAATTCATCATCGTTTAGGGTGTTAATAACAATTTAGTCAGTCACTCAAATACATATTTTCATTTCATTAAGAATGAATTAAGAATTCCCGCCTCTGTTGGTAATTATGAATTGCAAATTCGCCCATAGTTTCTGGTTATGGGTACAGAGTACGCCAAAACGAAGCTGAAGCACCAAAATTCACCAAGAGAAAGTAAATATCTTTTGGCTAAATTTATTTGATTTTGGTTTCAAGGGAATTTAAAGCTATTATGTACTGTTTCATACACCTGTTTATATTACAGTGTACTAATTTAAGTTTTCATTAGTGGAGTAGTTTTTTGGCGTTACTATACGATAGCAAAGTTGCATGTATTTGGTATATATAATGTAAGTTTATATATATAATATTTCGTGGCTTCCAGTGGTGAACAATACTTGTATAATTACGAGAATCTGTTCTTGAAAGTTCATCTGTGTTGGTAAGTTCAAGAATGTGAAGCTGTGGTGGGTTCGTGTTTAAGATAGAGAGAAAAGGTGGGAAAAAGAGAAAGAGGTCTTGGCCACCCAGAGGATTGAAAGTTACAAGAATGGACGACATTGCAGCTGGTTGTGTAGAAAAGCTCTGTTCGTTGGTGTTGGGTGTTGTGTACCGAGCGAAATACAGGAATCTACTTCTACCCAAGCTGTAATCCTGAAAATAGTGTCGACTTGGAATATGCGTGGTGCGTGTTCCTGTTTGTTGTGTATGCGTGTGTGTGTGTGTAAATGGTTCCAATGGAGAGCTGTATCTTGTGCTTCATTCTGCCAAGAATGCAGAAATATACAAGCTCTTTCCCCCGTGTGGCTACGTTTACAAGAAGAGCGGGCCAATGAGGGAGGCTTCAAGTGACAGCTTTATGAAAGCCCAAGTGATGCTAGTTTTCAGGTGTTGGAATGTCTGCCTCTCTTTCTCTTTCCTTCCCTCTCTAAAACCACCACCACTATTATCCAGACAGCGCTTCAATGCATGTGGGTAAGATTTTGAGAGAGTGTGCGTGTGCATCTCGCTGCTTAGGCAATATAAATGCCGCCATACTACAACGGTGTACAACAGTTTCGTGTTTTAGAGTTTGTTTGGTTCAAGGAGATAAGGACAAATGTACGAGTCGATTTGCCTCGTCTTGCTCTTGTATTCGCCACCTTTACAACTGCTGTAGATACTTTTCTTTTGGTCCAGTTTTCAAGATATTCTCTTTCTTGTTACAAGGCCCTTTCTTTAAGTCTTTGGTTCTACTTTCGGTGCTTTTTCTCTTCCTTTGCATTGTTCTGCATTCTATACAGCACGAGAATCGTCCTAACATATCAAGGTGTTAGTTACCTTTATCTGCAGACAACTGCGTATCGTAATTTGCCTTTATTTGCGTCCGTAAATGCAACAGAAACAAGAAACGAATTTTAGAACAGAATGAGAATGAGTGCGTGAAAAGAACGCAAGAACTGAGGATAAGGAAACAAGTAGATATGAACACTGAACTCTATAACCGTAAAAGTTGGGACTATTTGAAAGATAATTGCTACCTGGTTTACGTCGAATGTGAAAAAAAATATTTAAACAATTATTACGAGCTAGGAATAATATGACACCACATCAAAGGTAGAAAATCCAGTTTCTTTTCGTTTTGAATAGATTATGTCTGGTTTTCTTTCATTCTATCTTTCAAATACATTTGTTAGTGAAGAATATACACTCAAATTTCGCGAATCCGAAAAAACACAAATAATCGAAAATGCTCCCAAACGTGTGTTT
Organism: Lepisma saccharinum; assembly: GCA_022664845.1. Lineage (NCBI taxonomy): Eukaryota > Metazoa > Arthropoda > Insecta > Zygentoma > Lepismatidae > Lepisma > Lepisma saccharinum. The sequence continues at coordinate 23,353 of JAGDQP010001282.1, read as the reverse complement.
GTTACCTTAAGCAACGTTCAGTCCGTTCTACCTAGCAATGTAGTGGCGAATTGAAGAATTTTAGCCTCCATCCACTAATTATGGTCTTTAATCTGGAAGTATAACATTTGATGAGTTCAGAAGCCACGGGATACAATTGACATTCACGGATAAAAATAAGTTCGAGGTAATCTTTATAGCTCAAAATAAAAGGATGTATAAAAAATGACGGACTAGCTGTGTAGCGCAACAACATGTGAAAGCACAGGGACGCGTAAAAATTGGGCAAATCGTGCAAGAAGACATTAAACATTTCGCCAAGCTTACGACGGACGATGAGGCAATTAGTCGTATACAATGTTACGAACTTTAAAGGCGCTTCAAAAAGGTAAGAACGTTCCTTGAAGACGACGAGCGATATACAAGACCTTCCACAAGAAATCACCCTCGAACATGTCAAACTAATTCGGGAACTTGTGCGAGCGGACAATCAACGACAACGAAATTGATGGACCACTGTAGACAACCCAAACATCGGAATTCCAACTGCTGAACCCTGAGCAGAAGAAATATCGCGTCACATTGTGGCAAGATCTTCGTTAGCGTTCCGCAGATGAGCCATCTTTAACGTTCAGTCATCACCGCTGACGAGTCTTGGGTCTCCGAGGCATCGCAATGGAGGAGCACATCATTTTCACAACAAAAGAAGGCGAGTCATTGCCTCATCGCTGAAAGCTTGGCGAAGCACGTTCAATGACTGTGTGACTGATTTCCCAAGTTTAAGGCAAAATTTCATGTTGGCTGTTTGTTACACCTCTCTGTCCATGATGTGATCGCAGATTACCACACACACACATATGTGATCACATACAAACATGTAACCACAAAATTATCACTGTAGCCACTCCTGATGTTAACACAGTGATATCACCTGGAACAATGCAACTTATTTTCGCTGTTAGCGCAACCTTGTACTGTCATCTGTTGGCGCGCTACAGAGATAGACCGGGAAAATTTTAATACACCCTTGAATATGCGACACGAAACTGTCTTTTTCGTACAAAGAAATTTTGGATTTTCATGTGTCCATTTTCCTCAGTCATACATGGTACCTATGAAAATAGGTCCTGGCCGTCTACCTTCCAACATCCTTTCCCCCACCCTATCCCAGCCTGAGCCTAAGATGCATAAATGCCTTAAAATAAATTGAAATTCAAAATTAATGTGTTAATGTACAAAATATTACAATATTGTGTCGCATATATTTCGTGTCGTATATAAAAGATGACATCCAACTCTTTTTATTCGTCAATGCCACTTATATCACTTGATCTCTCGAGTCGACATTTATTTTCGAAGTTTGTAATGACATTTCCTGTTACTTATAAATTAAGATTCTAACGTATTCAATAGGATTTAGAAATCGCAATGACACGAACTGATTCAAGTGTTAACAGACAAACAAATGCCAGTGATATGAAGCTTCCATTTCACAATAATTCAACGTGAATATCATATCCATGGACGAGGTTGTGCATACATATCGCGAACTGAAGGAAATTTTCCAAAAAGTAAAGACTCCATGTAAGGAAGCCCTAGATGCTACACAGGATGGTCTTGGCTTTTTGTTGACAGCACATTTCGTTCATTCAGATACCTGTTTGGAACGTAAATTGAGAACAGCTTTTTTTACAATTTCTTGTATTCTGTGCTGATGGTTCTAAGCACTAATCTGTCCATGGCATGACAGCTTTGGAATTCATGCGACTTCACCTTTTTGATTCAAGTGTTTAGATTAAATAACAGTTTTGCGTACTTCATCTGAGGTACTAAAGTGAATGATTTATTTTCTTTACTTCTTTGATAACATATGAGCTAAACAAATAAGTCCTAGGTTCGTAGTTGTCTGAAAAAATACTTGCAAGTTTCAAACGAAGTAAAGCTTTAGTCATACTATTCAAGAAATTAAAGATTTTCAATTAAAGAATCAGTTTAAAAATATTTATTACAATTTATGTCATTTTGTTAGCCATGCGTTGAAAACTTACAAATTCAAAATTCCGCGTTTGCTTCTTTGACACTGAAGACAAACTCAACTATAATAGAACAGTGTAGCGTATACTCCGTCACTACTTTTTATTCATAATTACGAGGACAAGGGGGGGAGGGAGAACCCAGAATCGTTCTCTGGTGGGCGGACCAGTTGTAGTAAATGCTTCTGCCTCTAGATGTCTCTTGGGAGGACCCTTCTGCATCAGTCTGCCAACCGACGTGGTCAAGTGAAGTTGTGGTGCATCGTAAAAAGGAATGTTAAGCGCCTCTCGCTTGTTCTGCGATTTTTGTGATGCCTGAAAAGTGGAAACAACGTTAGGTTGTGGAATTCAGCTTTTCTGTTAGGGAAAACAGTTGTAATGCTTGAAACAGCTTACAAGGAAGACGCTCATAGGAACCACAAATTCACGAGTGATTTTCCCACTTCATGAACGATGAATTGTCACTTGAAGACCAACCTCGCTCAGTGCGACTCTTGGCCTCCCGAACGGATGAAAACATCGGCAGAAGTGGTTGACTGATTATAAAAACCGTCACAGAACCTCTGACGAACTTGATTTGTTTGGTGAACCCTGGAGTTACTGTCAACGGACTTTGAGCAAGAAATTGCAAATGAAAACATTTGGAACCAAATTAATGCCTCACTAGCACACACAACCTTGATTGTGAAACAATTTTTAACCGAAACAACATGATCCAGCTTTTCAACCCACCATATTCACTCGAACTTGCTCCGAGTGACTGTGTTTGTTTAACTCGAGCTAAAAGAGAATCCTGAAAAGAAAATGTCTTGCAGATGTGGAAGAGGTGAAGAAATACGATGGAGCCATTAAAAGTATCACTTGACAAGAGTTTCACGACTGCTTTGAAAATGGAAAACACGTTTCGACCAGTGCTTTGCATCAAATAAAGAGTACTTTGAAAAAGATTCAATTTGCAACACCTAAAAATAAATATACAATTTTTAATTACAAAACTCTGGTTTCTTTTGGGTACCCCCTCGCACAAAAATGAAAATAATACAAGCACACAATGATTTACAGCCGTAAGGCTCTACTGCGTATTAAAGATCGCTGTTTCCTATAAGTATTTCTCTGCCATCATATCACTTTATAATCACTTTTCTTTAGTTTGAAATCTAATTATGTATTTTTCTAATTAAACCCAAAGCAGCAGCAAAAGTAGAAAGGAAGGTGTTGCTTTAATTACGTTCATGCTCACAGACGGAAACGGTGTCTTTCGTGTTCTTTCGAATCTACAAACTACAGAGTTATATCATTACTTGCCATAATTATAATTCTTCTTCACTTTTCTTCTTTGTATTTTCCTTGGCAGTTTTTCGCTTGCTTTGGAGTTAAAAACTCTCTCAATTTCATCTTTCTACTTTTATTTATTTATTTTAGAACAAAACTAAGGAAGTTTTAGGATAATATTAAAGTCTTCCAGAAATCTGATGTAATATACTTTGGTTCATAAATAACAACGGTCTTGGGACGGAATACCAGTAGTGGAATGCATGTTGCACTCAAAAAAAATATGGTTCGAGTAACCATAAAATCCTATTTGTCATAGTTGAAATTGGGACAGCATTACTATGGGTCGCAAATGCAATACAAGTCTCACTAATCGTGTAATTTAAATACTGTGAATAACATTTTATTGTTAAATATTTGTTTCAAATTGAATTAGCAAAATGTCTTGTTAGCAGTATAGTTAACTATACTGCAGTGCATAGTTGAATTAGTAACGAATGACTCATACCGTACCATACAGTTAAATCAACTATAAATATCGTTAAAGATCGTAAGGTGAAATGTAGTATTTTTGCGATAATTTGAAAATTTTAATTTTATTTTGCCTAGTGCTTTTTCTTTGGTTTGTTTTGCAGGGAGCAGTCAGCACCGACCCGAGGAGTACACCTTCTATGGGGAATGTGATTGTAAGGATGGTAACAGCATCGTGAAAGGAGGTGAAATTATGTGCCTGCTGCCAGGTGCGTTGCGAGGGTCTCACCCTCTAAAGGGAAAGGGGGTTGCTTATATAATTTTAATATTTATTTCGTATTTTATTAATTAGGGGTCATCATGAGTTTTCCTCATATTCATTAATTTGTGTTATGGTGCTAGATGAAGATGATGAAGTAGTGCTTTTGACGCCGCAGCACGTTGGTTTATATTAGAAGAACGAAAGCCGGGTTATCATCTCTTCAAGGGTGGCTCTGAACTGATGAGAGACAATATAGACCCTGTTAGTACGAATATTACTGTGCCTGAACCTATTGCGTTTTTTTAGTGCTAGCTATGCTTTAAAGGCTTATACCCCTTATTAGGTAAGTGATTTGCAGGAAGGGTAAGAAGGATGAGGAATTGAGGCTGGTCTAGGAGGTGTATTAATGCTTTTATTATTTATTGCTTTATTGAATTTCATAAATCCGTTTTTTTTTCGTCATTTTTATCTTTGGATTATTGTGATCTTTAGATCACAAACATTAGATTTGGAGGTTGATGAGATGCAGTGCATAAAGACGCGACAAATTACTCGGGACACATTAGTCTTATGGCCCCAAGGTAGTGATGTAGATATAGGAAGTTCTGTTAAAACAATAGGTCTACTATGCAACAAAAGCTGGGGAGAATCTAGACTGTAGAAGTCAGTAAGGATACATGAGGGTCATTAGGAGGTAAAGTATAATGATATATACTGAAAAGAAGCCAGAGAGGAGTGTGGGAAATTGACATTACTATATCATAAGCGTCATCAATGATTATGGTGTCTGTCAATAATGGGTGAGCTCTCGCTTAAAATATGTGTTTTCCTCGCTGGTGCTGAGCGTCCAGAATTGTCATTAATTCAGGAAGCCTTTCGTTCAGTGCCGCCTTTGTGTTGAACTTTTTTTGATAGTAGCTGAATAGTAAGGTGGATCTTGATATGGTGGTCCTGTTACTTGTCGTGGCAGACGATATATTCCAGTTGGTTGTTGATAATCAGACATAATGAATAGTCAAAAGGACATTTGAGGTGAAAACATTTGCCAGTCCAGTTTCAGTGATCGTTATAGAGGTAGTAATGAGAGATGATGATCAGTCTTTGTACAATGACTGACTGCTTATTTCAACTTGACCCTCCGACACTGAAGTATGCCGTCAATCCTAACTCGAACGTATGTGCACTGGTCTCTCTTAAACAAGACTCCAGATCAACAAAAGAGAAGAACGCAGGCTTGAGCCCTGTTGCTGGTGGTTATACTGAGCATTTTTTTTAGGTCTTTGCAAAGACTTCAATCCTTAAAGCATGTGGCTGCCATAGAAGACTGACTGTCCTACAAAATTAAATGAAATTGGGGAATGTCACATGTGCAAAGTCCTCGGTAGTACACTAATGTATCTCAGTTAGACTAGGTTCAGTCATGGTCTTTTCACATAACCTGGGCTGATCTTGTGAAGATACCATATACATTATATACCTTGGTAATTTTATCTTTCGCAACCACTTTGTGAGAAATTGTCTTTATATACACTTTTGTGCATTGTTTTTCTGCTAAATCATTATTAACATTCGAATCAATAACAAAAAAATAAGAATAATAACATAATTCGTAATGATTAGCCGCTCGTCGTATAGCTATATGTGATGCCTTCTATCGAGGAACTTTCCAAACTTTCCTAGACGCTACGGTCTAAGTCTAGCTGTTAATTTTCGCGGACTCCAGATCAACAAAAGAAAAGAACGCAGGCTTGAGCCCTGTTGCTGGTGGTTATACTGAGCATTTTTTTTAGGTCTTTGCAAAGACTTCAATCCTTAAAGCATGTGGCTGCCATAGAAGACTGACTGTCCTACAAAATTAAATGAAATTGGGGAATGTCACATGTGCAACGTCTTCCTAAGAAAATGAAATCAGGATAGAAATGGATATTGATATGAAATTTAGTGATAGTTTTAAGTCCTGAAGGGAAACAAGCCGTTTCTTGAACGTGAAATACGACTTCTAGTTTTCTCCTCCACATGTTGAAAATGAGAAGAATAGGCAGTAAGTTAGGTAGGGAGAGAGAGACATAGGAAGTACAGAAGTAAGACGAAGAGGAAAATCAAACCAAACAAAGGTAAAGGCAAAGAAAAGGTACATACGATACAAACAAATGGGAAAACTGGGGAGAAATAACTTACCCTTACAAAATCCTTAGGGAAATACTGGATTTTTATTCTGTCCAAACGGTGACAAAGAAAGGAAAACAATACTGGAAGGGTGAGAAAGATTCTATGAAGGTTATCAGTCACGTGTCGAATTCTTCCTGGAATTTCTCCAGCAAAAAAAGCTAACAGGTCATTGGGATGAGAAATCTATTCCCCTTCAATCCATCTCATCTTTTGCCATTCCTGTCCTTGACTCCCTCTTCTCTCTATCTCTCATTCGTTTCTCCTTTCCGTTCCGACCTTCTGATTGAGATCAAAGTATCAGAAATGAAATTTACTCTAGCGACCCTACCCTACCCTCTTCTTTTCCTCACAGACCCCTACTTCCTAAACGTAAAATCCAATTCCAGTGACACTCCCATGTAAAGTTCTTGCTATGTCGCGTAAAGGAGAAAAGCTTCTACGAATGCCATACCGAATTCCAATGTTTTCATCTGTCTCTTCCGAATGTCAATTGTACATAAACCTGTCTGTTCTCTTTCTCTTTGCTTTCGCTAAAGGAGATATACTTATACAACGCGGAACATTAAAATAAACCATACGAGTTATGGAGTGAATTATATCTTCATAATTTGTCACTTCTCTTTAAGGGAAACCTACTATTTTCATTTCGGATTTCGAATCACGTGGCACGAGACAAATATCGAAATGTTTATAGTTAATTTCTAATATGTGGTACAGACATTCTCATTAATTTAGTTTGTGAATCTTCTACTTGATGTTGTCTTACCAGAGTCACTCCGGAAGAGACGTGTGCATTAGTCATGTACAAGGTATTTAATTTTTGTTTGGCATAGTTAAGATCGACATGGAAGGTCTACATTCCTTTAAAACTGTCACATAAAATAAAAGAACGATTGCTTACAAAGAAACTTGACTGCCAATTATTTCTTGAACACCTTCAGATTCACAATAATGGGGTTTCACATTCAGAGTTAAATATATCAAATATGTCTTTCAGAAAAATGTTTAAATGCATTACATTAAGTGATTTATATATTTAAAAGTTTTGCAGGATGTACCTAACCACAAAAGAGGATACAAGATGATGCACTTAGTTGTATGTATACGGCAAGGGAATCCCAAATGATGCAATTCTCAGCATCAACATTGCTTAAAAATATGAACATAAATAATTCATCGGAGGGGCATATGTCATGCTTTTTTGTGTTTCAAAAAATCTATTTCTGCGTACAAATATAACTGTTCTTGTTTTCCCTTCTACTACTGAAACTTAAAATTGGAAGAAGTGAAAATTAAAGACATTTTCATTTTCTTTGAAAAAAAGAAAAAGAGAGTGTAGAAACTGTCAAAGAATGTTCTCTAGGATTTCTTTGGTTCTGTCTTGTAATAGACGAGATATTTCATTATCCGTTTCATCGATTGTTGGAAAATAAAATTTAAATTTAAACAAAATGTAGTTATACATGTGGTAAATGAAAATATGATACATTAGGTAATGCTTATCAGATCTGTGAGAGGTCAGTTTATTTTGTTAGCTAGTATTAACAATATTTAAGTTACGCGCAAAATTGAATTATGAAAACGCGGAGCAGCATTTGCACAATAGCAACAAACGTACTTACTTGTTATTTGTTCTGGAGTTATTAGTCAGTGTTTTGCAATGTAATAGTTCTACCCAAAGTTTATAGATCTATTAAATAGCTTCACACGTGGCGTTATTGAAGTTTTCAAGGATGTGAGAATAAGAGGATAGGCCAAAATTTGTAAAGAAAACTGAATATGAATGAAACAACGTCAGTCCACCATCTTGGTACACACACATTCAGAATTTAGGAGAATGACAAAGACTTAAACTGAAGTTAATTTGGTTAATGATATACTATTAATTAAGCAATTATAAAAACCTTTCTTCGTATTTGAAAGCTGATCATTTTCACTTTAATCTTTCTCTATTCTTCTAAATTCTGTTTGTGTGCGGATGACTGATTATTAGGTACATATTGTCCACCGTAATGAGTCAGCAATTACAGTTTACGCGATGTAGAATGCTAGTTTCTTATATTGTTAAGATGCAATTAAAATAAAGTTTATTGTGCCCATGAATATGCGTACATGCTTGGGTAAATAATCGAAAGAAAAATAGCTTTAAACCCACGCATGAAATACGGGAAATATATGCAGGAAATGTTAAGGTCAAGACCATACTGTATCATTTTAGTTCTGCTTAAACCAGAACATAATACATGAATAAATTATAAATAAGTCATGGACATCTATACGATGTCATCTCAAAACGATTGTGTAATTCTTAAGCATAAAGGAATAGTATCCACTGGATATGAAAAATCACCGCTAACTGAAGTTAAGTGAGCTTGTAAGGTGTGATAGAATTGTAGTTGGTAATATAAAATGAAGGTGATCAACTTTTAGACAAGTATAATAAGACACCAAGGTTAAGAAATTTTTAACATTTGCATATTTCAAAGCTTCTGATCCAAATCAGATTTTAACACGAAATCAGCATATTTCAAAGCTTTGAGACGTAAGTCAACATGCATTGCCTTATTGTATTTAGCGAACATGAGTTATCTGATAATTAAAAGCATTTATTCAGGAAATGAAATTGTTCATTGTCATTTATACAGAGAAGGTATTCGTACAATATCCGAGCCTGTACAAATATTTTTTACATCCTACAGGATAACAGAATTTACAGCTACGCTTTTTAAATGTACAAAATTACCGTTTTTGTTTCCTATGAGAAAAGCAAGATCACAAAATGAGATCACCTTCGATGGAAACTTGTCAGGTGTCTCTTACCTCTCCTTTGTCATTATATAAGACTGATTGCTTCACATGAGTGTAGAATAGACAACTATTTAATGTTAAAGCTGATGATTTCCTGCACAATGCGTGTTTTTGTCATTGTCCTTAGAAATTAATGTTACTGTGTTGCTATACGTCACAATATAACCGTGATTATGACAGTGTAAAGGATTAATAACCAAGTAGATGTTACTATGTATTTTGTCAGTAAATGAGTATAATAGTATTAAGAAAAATACTGAATTAAGTAACAGATGTGCTAACACTATACTTTGGTCGGCATCGAAAGGACTACCTTACCTCCAGATCTAGTATTTAGTTGTAGGTAACTTCCAGAAGTTGAACTCAAGTGTTCAGATTACAAAGGAGTTTATGATCTTTGTCCGCTAATAGGACCTTTTCGACCACAAAACTTTAACAAATACACCTTATTCCCGTCGTAAGAACCGTAGAAATGATCATTTTTCTACACGATTTAGATAATGCTTATTGTGGTTTATCTTTCTCATTAGGTAGTCAAACGCAACTGCATTTAGTTGTCAAATAGAAAATTCTAAATGAATAACTCAACCAGAATCAATCCAATCACAATTCAATTTCATCTCTTCATCTTACTATACATTGTCAAATCTAAGAAGAGCCTCTTTTCTACTGTTTCAACTGGCTGATCGATAAATTGTTCCCTACTTTCCGTAAAGTTTCTCTATTCTTTGTGTTAAAATGAATTATTATTTTCCTCAATAGCATTCTATCTCATCTTGTACATGCGTTCTACCATGTTTCCCAGATGGTCTACAGGTTCTCTCTATCTGAAGAACAAGTACACTTAAAGCAAAGTCAATAACAAAGCATCATATTCTACTGGACGTCATAAAACAATCCTTAATGTTACTTGTATCAGTTAACAGTAAACTATACCGTTACGCGCAAACATCAAATAAATATAGGGCCTATTTGAGTAAAGTTTATGATTTAAGAATGTAGCTTACACAGGATTTTTATGATTGCCAAGTGCACAATGTGAATTCATGTACCACATAATTTCTACGTGAGGAATCCTTCTTATGCACACCCTCAATCATAATCCTGATTCAAATGTGAACCTTGGATACAACTTCAATTTTAAATGCTAATTCGAAAATGCTAATAAGATGACGCCATACAATAAATTTTATCAATGTTTTACCGCATTCGAGTGCTCTAACTTTGAAACTACGCAGATAATAAAATTTCTTCAAAGGAACTCTTTCCTTGTTTCAGCCTGAGGAATTTGTCCATCAATTTAGTAGTAGTAGTTTTTGTGGTTACTAGTAATTAGTAATCATAGTTAGAATAAAATGTTAACTGTTTCTACTAAGTTATGCTACAGTCCTGAGTTATTCACAAATTTGACTTTGGATCATTCACGTACGAATTATCGAAAACAGACGAAAAATTGATATGAATACATTTTTGTTCGTTACATGTTGGCAGATTAAAATGGCATAAATAATAAATAGCCCCGTTATACTTTTTTCTCCCTCTCTAGATGGCTTTATTCTTCTTCCTCTGCAGGCCCTGTCTTCGACATCTATAATATCCTGTTTCCTGTCGTGCAGTGGCAGGACTACAATGGGTGAACAACGTGCTCAAAGCTGGTGTACAAGAGCCGAAATGTCGATACTAATCTATCAATACGTCATTTCCATATAAGGGACGAAATACTAATAAATCACCATATTATGTGCCCACGATTTTCCATGGATGGGACGTTGCAGAGAAATGTTGGATGAAGGGTTGCCTTTTTTTCGGGGGTGGATGAAGTTTTGGAGTCGTGTGTGTGTGTGTGTGTGTTGAGGGGTGGAGTACAAGAGGAGTGTTGAAGGCTTTATCAACAGACGGACAGTGAGGAGTAGGGGAGAAGAGAAAAGTAAGATATAGGAAAGCGAGTGATGGCAGTACAAGGCTGCCAAATGAAAGAATCGATTGTGTTTTGTTCGTAAAAGAAAATGAAGAGAAGAAAGACGTTGTAAACAAATGAACGCCTTTAAGAAGTTTTCCCATTATAGAACATTGTCGGTGTTTGTCGCTTGATTCTAGTTTTCTTTGGCAGAAGGAAGGAGAAAGGACTAGAAATATTAAAAGAACAAAAGCGAAAAACTTGAGAACTCTTTTTTCCCCCTGGTATTTTAGCAGTTTAGAGCGTGTAGCGTGTCGGCATACGAAAAAACAAAACACTTTGACAGACAAGTGAGGAGGAGTGATGAATATTACGGGTAATTTTTCTACTTTCCTGTTTTGGTCTTTTCCTGCCAGAAATCAATAGCCACATTTTCTTGATCACACGGAAATTGAAGAAAATGAACATTTAGTTTCCTCTAAAAAGAAGGAAAACATTAGCTATTTAGTATAATTTTAATGACATCTTGACTTAAGCTAAAGATGCAATAAGGCCATAAAACAAATTCAATTCAATTCAGTTTAATAACATGTATTCAAAGTACTGTAAGACGAAGGTAAGATAAACATGAGAGAACGCTGAAAATCTTGAGCCTTACCCTGTTCCCTTTGTCTACTTATATAGTAGAGGCATTTTACGATATTTGTGGGACAAAATTGCAACAGAAATGTTATGAATTGTTTTAATACCATTAAAGTGAGCGGAAAACGATGGTATAAAGTCTACCATCTGATAAGATCTTAAATCTAACACTATTTCTCATAAAATGTATTGGATAATGTTTCAGACTTTAAAAATGGCCTTACTAGATGACGCTTAGTACTTATTTGTGTGAAATGCTATAAAGGTTATGCCCCATCTTTTTCCTTGCTCAGTGACTCTCTGCATCTAAAACAATGAAATTCAGCAAAGAAACTTGCACTTAATTTGTCAAGTAGAAAACTATAGTCCAATTTAATCCAAAACTTAGTCTCCTTTGAAATCTGTTTTAGCATATGTAATACATTATATGTGTCTGTTTTTGTCTGCGTGTTTCTTAGGTATAGCGCATAACTTAACCTAGCCTAACTGGATTTCGTTAGCATACTACCAAGGACCTTGTGTAGCAATACGCACAAACGAGACAAGTAGATGTACGATTCCATTCGGGACGGGCGTAAGCCATAGTGCTGTTACCGCCCATACAATTCATTTTATCTTATCGTACGATTCCATTGGCATTGACGGCATTTCTCAGTACCAGAGGCGGCGAGTTAGTTTCAGAAAGCAATCATTGCACAAAGACGGATCATCATCTCCCAATAATCCATCACGACAGCTACACCGTTGACAGTCGCTCCAATGGGACTGGACTGGATTTGTCTACACGTTTATCATCCTTTTGAAAAATATAAGAACTCTGTTAATAATGTCTAATCAAGAGCAACAAGCTGGACTAAAACCGTCTACCTCAACATTTATTCGGCTCGCCGTATGAAGATCCGCTATGTTGTTCTGCAAACATAAAAGCAAAAGCACAAACAAGACCCAGCACCAATCAACAGACATAATCAACCAATGATAGTTCTAGACGATCACTACCAGCCAGGATAAGCCACAAGGTAAGTGATACTCACTTCTACCATTACATGGAATGAAGCGATTATGAAGATTCTCTTTCCGCTACTACTGCAACTTCAACACTTTGTTTTGTGCTCACAAAATTAGACCTTTTAAGTTCCAAAATCCAAAACTGATACTTCTTCAATTTTTAAAATATGTGCCTAGAGACATCATCATCCGGATCATTCCCACAAGAAACGGCATCATTGTTAAATCAACTGAACTTAATTTAGCCACACAAATGATAAATAAACATAGTCTTGAAATATTTAGAACATTATCGCAATTCATCAGACTCGACGCTCCACATTGAATATATGAGCCACCCCCACGAAGACCACCAATGCTTACCGTTGTTATCCGAGGACTAGAGCCGGAATTAACAAACGATGAAATACAGCAGGAACTCTCTACAGAAGGCTATATTCTCACAAAATGCATCAGGATAAAAACACAAACCGAAACACCCAGTTATATGGTACGCATCCTTACATTTTACTCACAGACATACTTACATATTGTTCGTATATTTACAGAAAGCAATACCGTGTTGAACCCTCTCGTTCCCAACCTCCTCCTCTACCTACCAGATGTGAGCACTGCCAAACTTATAACAACCATCCTACTTCAAACTCTCCTAACACAACTAAATGTGGTTACCGCACTGGTTCACTCACCACCAACGACTACCCTAACCTAAACCAACCAGCCAAATGCAACACTTGCAGCAAACAGCACTCAACATACAGCTATAAATGCAAAAAACGATCAGAACCTACCCATGCAAGTTCCGGATTAGTATTAACACTCCGACCTTACTTTCCACCTCACAACCTATTATCATAAATCTGTTTCTTTCTTTTATTGCCGTTACTCTACAAAATCTCTACTCCTTCCAAAAATCCAGCGTCCTAAACCAACTCAGTATTCAGCACGTACAGTCCTGAACATCAACCTTCAACCATCCTACTAAGGTCCCTAAATTTATGTTCACACTAACCCACTTGACATCACAGTATAACAATATAGATCTGTGCTATAATATAACTTTCACTGTATTTCATTTCTTTTTTTTTACCTCAATCACTGCACTTTCTCCATCACTGTCCAACCATGTCTCACCAGTCAATCATCGCGCCGAGAGTCGTCCCTGAGCAAGAAGATTAATCCTCACCTGTCTGTCTTAATGTTTGTTTCATGAAATTACACTTCATGTCCATTACTCATTAGCCATCATCATGAATCCCTAAACCAGCTAGATGATTATAAGCATAATGCTTATAATGCCCATGTTAAATGAATAAAATAAGGGATAAATGAAGTTTTCTAACCTTCCTTAGACCACTCCCAGTCCCGAACATACTCCTCGCCTATATATCCCTTCCCTATAGAGACGTAACTCTTTTAATGGGTGTAAGTCTTTTGGTGGCTAGCAGAAGAGGCTTTATGCCTTCTAAACAAAGGAATAGCCTATATGATAAATGAACAATTAATCATGGAAGATGTTAATAAGTGAGTTCTCTGTCTGTTGAAATAAAAGATGAAGTATCCACAGTAATGGAAAACGGCGTGCTATTAATAATTAAGTCATGTAAGTAGAGGAAGGTATTAGTTGTAAGTGCGTGTATGCCTGCGTGTTCACAAACGATGTTAAACCAAGTTTGTAGATATGAAATCATCACTTCAGCTCAGAACATCTGAACCAGTGGTCGCCCCACATCTTTGACGTTCTCATGAGCTGACATTTAACTTCCAGCAATCGATATTACAGAGACAGCTGAAAAGCGTTTCCTTTAAGAACGACTAGTTTCGATGAGAGCATTATGCTTGTATGTGGTGAAAGAAATGATGAGTGAGATGAATCTTTGCAGAGGCGCGCATAGCCAGTCTCAGATTTTCATGCTGCAGATACATGACATTATCAAAAGTGTAGTGTGAGTTTTCCTATCGGAAAAGCAATTCCTGCACATATCCAATGAGGAGCCACTGGTAAAGGCGGACAACCTGAAGACAGAATTCAGTTTAATGCATTCCTTGCCATTGGCAAATATCTATAAGAAAAAGATGAGGAGTAGTCGACAGTAGCAGATATGGTAAAGAAAATTGATTAGCTCCACCTGATAGCTAGGTTCACCCATACAGCACCAAGCACATACGACGGGAAAATTTTGGTGATAATCTTATGATTTGTAGCATCGGTAAAAACAGTTACTGTGACCTTTCGAAGAACAGCAACAGAAGTGTTGAAAGAATATCACAATATGAAACACACAGACATTGATAGATTTTTGTTAACCACTCTGACAATTGTAGGAAAGACAAGTTAGTTATATCCTTTGGTTTTACATCATCATTAACTTTCCATCTTTGGAGACAAATAAATTAAAAATATTTGCTGTAGCGTTTCTTCTGATAATTTATGCATCGCACTTTATAATGAGAATCTCTCTAGTTAGTTACCAACTGATTCTTTTGAATCATCAAAACTATAAAAAATTAACAGTGTCTACGGAATCGTCTCGCAGGTAATCAGCGACCTCGGAGGGAACTTCTGGACAGTCCGCAAGACCCCAGGAGTCGTGGACCAGAAGAGATGATGCAGCTGCGTAAGGAAAAATGATGCGGATCCAGGTTTTCTCACATGTGATTTACCCTCACTTAGCAGATGACTGCTCTAAGGTAGTAGAATACCAGGTGCACGACGTAAGACAGGGACAAACATGCTGCAAACTACGTGAACACTAATTTCGTTTGTTTCTGGTTTACCTTTGTATTTGTTCTCTTCTCTATCGTGATTTCAGTATTTGATATTTGTTGTAGGGTCATAAATACTAGACTTCTAGAGTGTAAAATATACAGTCGTAAAAATCATGTAAGGAAACGTGCGAGAATTTTAAACTGAAAAGTAGAAAAAGATAAGTTCCGCCGATGACGAAATTTGAGATGGGGATAAACACACAAACTATTTGCCAGCTAAACGGTGGGGTCGTGTGTAGGTGATTTCTGAAAAGGTTAATTACTAGAGTCACCGCGTAACTGTGTAATTGGCTAGTGGAATATCCTTATTACAAATTCAACTATGAACATTATTTAAGTCTATGAGTAAAGGAAATATCCACCGTAATTAACGAAGGAACACAGGTGATCAAAAAAGTTCTTGAACAGTATTTCACAAACCGACAGAGAAATTAAACATCTTAGTACATAAATGGGAAATTGATGTGGGAGATTACATTATGGAGTACAAAATCAACGTGGCCGCCATACCGAAATCCGCCACATGGAATGCTCGGATTTTTTTTTTCAAATAGCAAGTGAGTCGGGTAGCATATCAAGTAACACGAGAATGTTCCCAGAAAGTCGTTCCACTGTCACGGTGTCAGAGTTATCGTCACTGAAAGTTAGCTACTGCTACTTGATATGCTCAATGTATTGTCCCCTCGTTGAATTCAGAGCTGCAGGCGCTTAGTCCACGCATGAGACACTCACAGAAGCACATCTGCTGGGATGTTGTCGAAGCACCTCATGATCCTGGCTCTGAGATGGTTCATATCATGGATTTTCTCTGCATACTCGAGATGCTTCAAGAAGTCGAGAGACGTGAGGTCGGGGATCTCTGTGCCCATTACACGTGACTACAACAATCTTTGAAGGGCTCCGGAAAATGAATATAAAGTCATGGGCGTACCATTGCCTGATAGTGAGGTGGATTTCCATTGAACTGGAAAATGGAAGGGAAGCTACCATCATCCGTGTCCCCCAACAACTCTAAGTATTGTTCATCAGTACAAGAACCCCTTCGGGGTAAAAGAAAAAGTGACGCAAAAGTTCTAGTCACAAAATAAGTGATATCCATTTGCGAGTGACTTTCTTTGTGTCATTATGACCGAATTGTTTCCTTTGTAAAAAAAAGTAATACAATTAAGAGACTTAGTATTTATTCTCTTGCGCCATAGTGACACAAAGAAAATCACTCGCAAAATTGATATAACTATTTTGTGAGTATAATTCTTGCGTCACTTTTACTTTTATCCCGAAAGGCTTCTTGTACTGATATCATTTATTTTTTAAGGCCGCATATTAAAAAAGTGCATAGTCTTCATACAAAAGGCCGATTTTTGGACCATGCTAAGCTCCGTATCTCGAAAACGGTAACTCCTATCAACAAAATAAGCATCAGCTTGGCTCTACGAGGCCCGCAATTTACCCTCAAAACCCCCTGGCACCAACCATTTTTTGCTAAAACAAAAAGACAGACGGAATAAAAGAGGCCATTTTCTATCATTTTAGAACATTCTGTGATTGGGCTAAAAAGATTATAACTTTTGAACCCCTTCATCGATATTTACGTGTGTTACACAGTTTGAAAGGTATTAAAGCGTAGATTACGATTCCGGAAATTTCAGCCACCTATATGGTCTGAGGTCAGTGCTATCACCAGAAATGTGAAATTCTGAATTATTTTTTTCGAACCGTTCTAGGGGGTCCCAGAGAGGTCCCGACCCAGTATTTTTTTCTGTATTTTAGTATGGCAAGGAGCTTTACAGTAAAAATTCAAGCTTCAAAATCAGGCTTATAGTTCGCTAGATCCGAAAGTAGCTGTATATATGTCAGTGCCGCTAACAGACTCCTTTCTTAGCGTCACTGGAAAAACTACCGTTCTTCGTGATTATTAAGGGTTGTATCAATGAAAATCGATCCAATCATATGTGTGCACCATATACCACACCAATTTGGTACGGTTTATGGACATAGAAGTAGGACATTCAACGTACCAGACATTCACACTGGGTCATGTTCAGTTATCAGGTTGGACCTGCTTGCCACGGTCTGAAAGTTTTCGTCACCGATGAAGTCCTTCTCATAATTTAGCAAGCGGCACACTTTCACTGATTGTAACTCCGGCACCATGACGGGTACATTGCATCTGGACAGCGGAATGATTTTCAGCGAACATTCTCGTGTTGTGTGATTTATCATACGATTCATTTAAGACTTCGAAAAGGCAATTCATCCAATATGATGGATTTGAATATGGCGGTCACATTGCTGATTTACCTCAAAATGTAGCCCCAATATCCGTTTCCCATGTGCGTATTAATGTATTTCATTTCCCTGTCGGTTTGTAAAATATAACACCGTGGCAGAAGTAAACGTTAGTAAATGGGACTATTTTTAAAAGAAGACTGGAAATAGCTGAGGTGAAGATATATTAATTAAATTGGCTTGAACGCAGTATTGTGTTGTATGAAATGAATACTTAAAATCTACAAAGCAATAAAGGAAACAAAAACGAAAGCTTTGAAGCAGTAAAGAGAAAGTGGATAAAATATGTTAGAAACAGAAGTTATAACATGAGAAAGTACTGTTGTGAGCACGAAACAAGAACAACAGCTAACACAATAAAAAAGGAGAAAGAAATGCTTGTTATAGTATACAAACGCGTACAAGGGGACTAAAATATATCCTTTCTGTACACTGCATACTTTGAGTACCTAATGTAAGGCACTTTTAATCATTTCTTGATTACTCTTCCTTTTTAAATCTCTATTTGAACATACTTATAAACCCCCTTTTCTTTACAGAAATTGTATACATTATAAAATATAAGCAGGGTATGGGACCTAAGAAAGAAACAAAACTTGTGCCCGAAGCTTGCGTGAAAGCCGGGTCATATTGATGGTAGCCTATTACAGTAACCATCTAAGCTGCCATGTACATAGTAAACACTTTCCTTGATATAGATTTAAGATGTTTAAGTAAATCGCAGTTTATCAGGACATGTTATAAACAAAATGAACAAAATAAAAGTTTAGAAGCTATTCCTGAAAAAACGTAAATGTAAAATACTCGTAGAAAATTTCTCTTCAGAAAGATACGGTAAAATACTTTTATTCATACATGTAAATTATTGTTCTTAATACCATAGAAAACAGTTAAAACATATGAGTACAAAAATACAAAATAAGAGTATGGTAGGCTAAGGTCATTTTGATCAAAATGTTAATGAAGATAACCTGAACGTTAAAGCGAAAATGGAATCTCCACTCAGAGCAAAAAATAAACCTTCTTTGCAGAACATGGAAATAAGTAGGGAATGGTAACGATGGTGTTATTCAGTGTTATTCTAGAAATTTTCCTATGGGGCCAAAGTTTAATTTTGCCGCCCTTTCCACGCTCCTTCCAGCCCTTTCCATCGCTTTTCAACGACCACAAAATTGTCTTCCATCATGTAGTGTACTTTTGTTATCTTCTCTGGAGCCTGTCGTGGCATCGCTATCACTGAAAATCTGCTGACACAAAATGCACACAAAAATTTCACCAAAAATGAACTTTTTATCAACGCATGTTAACTTTATGTGAACCTACCGAAAAATGCAAGTTTTTAGTGTGCTCAATAGGTCTTTCTACTAGCTTCTGGCCCAGGGTGCACATATTGTACACATTAAGTTTCATATTTGCTGTAGTTCATAGTATCTACACTTCATTTTTACATCACCTTGAATACATTCAATTTTAAATGAACTCTTTGTACATAAATTGTGTACCAGTACAACGGAAGTACATATATTATGCACTAATAATGCAGCGTAGTTTATATTAATTTCACAAAACGTTCATATATTATGCAATAAAAACGTGCCAAAACTGGAACATATTGTGAACTTTATGTGTACTTTGATTTTCAGTGATTACTAACTCCAGCAAGGCAGAAGACCTGCCTATCTGACTTGAATCGCGGTTTTCAATTTTAAAGATGAAGGTAATTGTATGGAATAACATAGAAAATGTCTTATCGCACCGGTATTGAAATTTTGAACAAGTTTAGGTCAATTTCAACTAATCAGGTAATTTTACTTTCTTTTTGAGGAGCTTCTATTTTTTTTTATTTTTAGCTGTTTGCTGCCCCTTAAACGTGCCGCTCGTGGAGATTGCTCCCTTCTGCCCTCCTAGATTCGGCACTGGTGTTATTATATAGAAAATTATAAGTAAAATAATAAGAGAAATTGAAATAAAACAAGGATTAATTAAGACCACTAAGTTTTCTGCCTACAACTCTGTACACAGAATTTCCTAACGGCAATGACAAGTATACATATAAACTTGTTTGCATAGCAAAACTGAACAAAATGTTCAGTCACTTGAACTGGATGGAGGCAAATTTTAAAATTAAAGTCAAAGAAAATACCTAGAAGCGTAAAAGCCTCAGCGTTAGAGAACTTTAAGGAACTCGGCGGAAACTATAGAAGTGTAATGACTGTGCGCGTGTGTTTATGTTTGTGTTTGCTTGTTATGTGGGCGAATTGGTTCGTATGCCATAACATGTGTATTACGTGTATATGTGTGTGTATTTGTGCATGCGTATGGGTTTGTTTGTGTTGTATATACTGCATATATCGGACTGTTTACAACGGTGGGAACAACTCAAGCTTCGCGTGTAATCCGGTTACTCAAAACTGAAATCTCTTCTGGGACAAAGTCTTCTAATCCTTAGGGATCACAAACTTGAAATGGGAAACTGAGACATATCCTGGCGTAGCGGTCTCTTTCTCTGCTCCAGCGTTTCTCCCTTTTGCTTTGTTTCTTTCTTTTCAAGCGTGTATGTGTGTGTGTGTGTGTGCGCGCATGTATGTGGGTTTGTATACATGTTTGTGTGGAGGTGTGTGTGTACGTGTATGTGTATGCAACGTAGCCCCCTCTTTCCTCCGCTCTTTGCTCTTCCCATTCTGTTGCCAACGGAGAAGACTTTCTGTTTGATCACGGATGCAAAAGGGGAAAATATAAGCAAAAATAAAAAAGGAAAAACCTCCCCCTCCAATACACAAACACACACACGATGAGAAATAAAAAAATAAGTAAAAGTGTGGGTTCTAAGGTTTGTGACGAAGTACGACAGGGCAAACGTCAAAAGGCAGTCACAGCACAGGTAAAAATATGGTTCCTTTTTGGAAAGAAGACAGTATCACAGCGTAGAGAGCAATCAAAGATGAATGAAGAAAACAGTTTTGCACAAATAAATAGATCGAAAACATAGCAAACAAGCATAGTTAAATTGGTAGAGTTGTGTATTCTCAATCAGGAGGTCCTGTGTTCGAAACCACCGGCAGGCCACTTTGACAGACTTATACTAGGCATGTTACAGGAGTCAGTTACCTTCAACTTAAGAACTGACCGTCTCTTTTTTCCATCCTTTCCACTATACTCTAAATACTGTACCCACTATTTAAAGGTATTAACAGGTATATGTGGTACCTAAAAGTTAGAAGGCACCACGTTGTGCAAATATATTTTATACTCCACACTGTCGAAAGAAAGAAACGAAAGTGCAAAAATGCATGCACCACACCTAACCTCTACTAACACATGATCGCCTCCCCCGCCGAGATTCGAACCCGGGTTCTTTCACTCAACAAGTCGACGTCTTGACCATGGGGACAATCGGGTAGCCGTGGGGTCTAAGGCGTTAGGTCAACGACTCGAAGCTCCTGGGTTCTAGTCCAGGCAGGAGCATGGGTGTCTTTAAACTCGAACGTGACGGATAATCGTGACGGGCCGATATCAACAGTTACTAGACTGGCCCATATAAAATAAAGTTTACCGAAGTTTTACGTAGTCATGGTCTCAGCTTGCAAATACAGTTGTGCAACGAGCGGAATTCGAGCGCTCAAAACACAAAAATATTTTTTCCAGCGAGCAAAATATGATCGAACAAAATCTGCTCGAAGAAATTTGTTCGAACATTTTTGCTCGAAATCCTTAATTCGAGTCCTCGAAAGTCCTAGAATTTTCACTTCCACTCCGTTTTTCTTTGTAAAGAACGTAATGCACAATGTAGCCAACTGTGATGCTATTATTCTGCTCATAGTTTAATTTCAACTTTAAAGTTTTGATACAACAGATAAGCAATTAAATACAAAAAAAAACTATTATCGCGATTTCATAGGTATTTTAACACCAACATTCCTGGGAGTTCCAAGGGACGATGACTACGATTCTGAGCCTAAAAAATGTTGAAATTTGCAATCCAAGATGGCGCGGCGGCAGCGTGAAACATCATCATAGCAAAAAATAATATGATTTTCGTGAAATTTCATATGTGGCAGGTTGAAGGGGTGCTGAGCTCAATTCCGTAACTAAAATTGTTGAATTTTTAAATCCAAGATGGCGGCAGTGCAAATGTGACAACCGTTAAATACCATCATATTTTCGTGAAATCTAATATGTAGGGGTTTGAAGCGGCGCTGAGTTCATTTCCGTAGCTAAAAGTTTTGAACTTTTAAATCAAACCAAGATGGTGGCAGCCTGAAATATATTTTGGAAGTTCATATGATTTTCATGATTTTTTGCATCTAGAGAGTTCTACGGGTGTTGAGTTCAATTTCAAGGGTAACAGTGTTCAATATTAAAATGCAATATAATGGCAGTCCGAAATTTCATATTTAAGAGATAATCTAATTTTCGTGGATTTCTCGCTTTAGCTCAAAATATTTCGGCCATCGTAGATTTTCAGCTGTGTATCGTTGAAAACCGGTTGGTTTAACGTAGTCTATGTCGCCCAATTTCTAACCAACAATTTCCCAACTGCATTTGAAATTTTTTTCAACTTTGGTTGAAAAACTGCAACAAACTGATGAAACGAAAAATTGTTAATGTCCGAACGTTGTAAAAAAACATTTTCAAAGTAAAAAATTACTAACGATTATTAATCCATGCGCGCTATTTTTCAACATTTCGACTTTTAATGGCTTAAATTTCGATTCTCAGAAAAAGAATGTTAAAATTTAAAATAAAAAATTACGGACACCCGAAATATCATAATTGTTAAGAATAAGATTGTTGTGAAAATCCATACCACCTGGGTGTTTCAAAGAGTGCTAAGTCCTGTTCAAATGTCAAAAATGTTAGTATTTAAAACAATATGGACGACAGCCCAAAATATAATAATGTATAAACTTGTACGTGATAATTTCGGCAGCAGCTCGAAATATGATAAACTTCGTGTAGTTACAAAATTGAAATTCAATTGGTGCTAAGTTCAACTAAGTGTTTTAATTTGTTACATTTGGAATCCAAGATGGTGGCAGTCCAAAATGTGAATATTTGAAAAAAAAAGTGATTTTCTTTAACCCTACATAATTTACGGTTGGTTTCATATCAGATAAAGAACCCGCATCTAGTTGGATGGGGACCATTCAACAGTGTGATTTTCCATCACTCTGCCTATTTCCTGTATACAGAGTAATTTAGAATTGATGGCCATAAATAGAATGGAAAATTCCTCAAACCGAAGCAAGAAAATATATTATTGAAGAAATTATAAATCATATATTTTTTTAACTAGGGATGTCTGAAGCTAACGCTTATGTTTAGAAAATAAGGATCAATTGTTTTAAATAGGAAAATAAAAGACGTTTATTTGAAGAAACGTTAATATTTGTAGTTCTAGAGATAGAGACATAAATCTGATGTTGAGTCTCTCTCTCTCTCTCTCTATATATATATATATGGTGTAGTAAAAAGTAATCCATTATTTTTGCATGACATTGGAGGCTTGACTTACCATAGTTAGAATGATCCGATTTAGGTCACATATGTGCCGTTTTGTTCGATAACGTGTTGCCATTTGGAAGGTAATATCATGATGCCTCTCTCATAGAAGCCCTTGTCCCTATTGGCAAAAAAATTTAGACAGTCGACGTTCACAAGCCTCTCTTGACGCGAATTTTGCAAAAGCAAACGTGTTCGCCATGGACAGGAACAGATGGTAATCACTCGGTGCCAGGTCCGGACTATAAGGTG
>JAGDQP010001281.1:95009-127368 GCA_022664845.1 Lepisma saccharinum | reverse complement strand
AGACCAGCAGTTCTCCATCAAATCACTCTAGCAGCTCGCGAAGTCTTCCAAGTACATCTCAAAGCCACATATTCAGGACCATATGTCTTCTTTTCCGTAGCCCCTACATCTCCTGAGTAAACGTATCAAATCACCATCATTTCACTTTCATTCTCATAATTGCACAGTAATCATAAATGTTCAATGTAGAGCTCATCTGTCTTTCCATTAATCCCTAGAGAAGCCCCTAGGGGAGAAGAATCATAAATCATTTGTCCTCTATGTGCCAAGGTGTTGTCTTGACTATTGCACTTCATTATCATACCTCCATCACATCATGGTACATTCCCTAAAATCAATAATATGATTATAAGCAAAATACTTATAATATCCCAGATAAATTAATGAATTAATCAATAAAGTTTAATTAAATGTATGCAAACCTCTTAGCCCAACTACTATACTAAATTCCCACACATGACCTTCTAAACTACCTTGGCCTGAAAAAAGGGCGTAACCCTCTCAACAGGCGCCGGCCACCTTCAGTGGACCAGCAAACTTAAAAAAATAACTTATTGGAATCTGAGCTGGCAAGTCGATGACAAGCCTAGTGTTTGTACCACTATTGTCAGTTATTTTTGATATCCTTCCTACGTCATCGTCCTTCGTCTCTTCTCGCTACATCGGAGCAAATCTTGTGGACCAGACTCATCTAGCCAAGGGGTCACAATTTTTTGTCTGAGGTGGAAGGAGTGTTCGAGACCTGGGTTGCTATCCTAACGGGTGGCCCAACCTTGATTGTTTCCTTATTTCATTATCTTCGACCACTGGTCAACACTCAGGACTTCCGCAAATGATATATGGACCCCCTAGCTATTCTACATTAGGAGCCATTTCAAGACGAAAGGACAAAGAAAAACAGTCATCTCGTTCACGCTCTCGATCACCGGCTAAGCTTCACTCAGGACGCAGCACATCGCAATCACCACCTATGAAAAAGACTCATACTATAAGTGAATCAGAGGAAGAAAGACAAATGGACACAACAAACCAAACCGACTTTCAACGGTTTCCAACATCTGCAGCAGCAACAACACTAATATTTTCATTTTTGCTTACCAATTTTGATATGAAATTTCAAAATGTAAAACTCCTCTACCAGCAACTCACAAAATACGTACATCGCGACAGAATCGTCAGAATCTCTCCAACAAGAAATGGCATCATAATATAATCTACCGACGCTGATTTTGCAACCACCATACGCAATAAACATAGCTTCGAGATATTCGGAAAAACAGCAAACTTGACAAGACAAGAAAACCGTTCAAATCGCCAAGCACCACCACCACGCAAAACACCGACATTATCAGTAGTCATCCGAGGAGTAGAACCCACAATCACAGACGAAGACGCACAGACAGAATTAAAAGATGAAGGCCACGTGATCGCTAAATGTATTCGCATTAAAACCAAAACTGGAGGCCCAACGTACATGATTCGTGTTTAGACTAACAGCCAAGAAACTATAGTACACAGCGAGCAAACGGAGGTGTCGCCATAGGATTTTCGCCAAAAATAGCCTACCATCAGTACACTGTAAACACGCCAAATCTACCTGAATACCTCATTAGTACCTTATATTATAAACAGATATATATCACTCTCGCTACAATTTATGTAAGACCTGGTCATTCCATTCCCAACTCATTCTTTACTTACATCTCAAACCACTTCAGAACCTTCATAATTATGGCCGACATAAACATACACAGCCGACCTGATCACGAAAAGCAAGACTTCAAAGATTTCATAACTTTACAAACCACAGGAACAATTCACCACATCCCTAAACTAACCAGACCATGTTCCAATACCACTCCAAACGTAGTCATAACCTCAACCAACCTCAGCCATAGATGCACCTTAGACGTACTAGATTTAGTAGGCAGCGATCATGCACCCATTAAACTATCAATACAATCTCCAAATCATACTGACCGAACGTGCAATACGCAACCAAGAATCATGCTACGCTTTGATCGCACCGACTGGAACAGATATAGACAACACATCGAATCACAGGTTGAAACCCTGACAACACCAGAAAACGAAACCGACTTTCATCATAGCCTAGACAAAATCACGACCTCAATCCAACAAGCATCAGATAAATACATCCCAACTACCAAAGTTCAAAATTTCAGACCTAGCTTACCACCACAATACTTACCCCTCATTAAACGTTCAAGAGAACTATATCGAGACTACCAACGCACTCGTAATCCAGATTCTCTAAGACTCCACAGACAACTACAAAGAACATTACGCAATTATTTGAAGGCTTACAAACTCAGGCAATGGATAAAAACCTGCAATAATCTAGCTGAAAATACACATCCCACTAAATTCTGGAAACGTTTTAATACACTTACAAGCAAATACACCAAACCACATTATCCCTTACTGCACCACGACGAAGCACTTCATACTGACAAAGAAAAAGCCGATGCATTCGCAGACTATTTACAAGAAATTTTCACCCCTCAGGTTCCTTTCAATCCATTCCGACAGAATCCTGCAGACAGAATTAACCTTTCTTCTCCTCATCTACAACCAAATCAAAATCACACACTTCCTGACCACCCACTGACAGCTCCCATCACCCCTGAGGACATCACCCATGCCATTAGTAAGAAACGAAACTCCGCACCGGTTCATGACAAAATCACCTATCGTCATCTCAAGGAATCCCCACTTGTCCTTCTCCATCTCCTCACCACAATATATACCTTCATCCTCCGAACCGGCTACATCCCACCCGAATGGAAATCCTCGAAAACCTTAATGTTCCTAAAACCTAAAAAACCTCCAAATTCCGTTTCTTCCTATAGACCAATACAGCTAACCCCATACCTCAGTAAAACCCTTGAAAAAATCCTAGTAAAACGCCTCCATGACCATTTACAAATCCATAACCTTCTCCCTCTACATCAAGCCGGTTTCCGACCAAACTTTAGCATTACCGACCAACTGCTTCGGCTCACCAACCAAATAACTATCCACTACAACAAATCCCTTCCTTCCTGTTTAACCCTCTTCGATTTAGAAAAAAGCATTTGACAAAGTATGGCATAGAGCACTACTGTACAAACTACAGTTCTTTCATATCCCTGTAACTTATCTTCGTTTCATTTTCAACTTCATCTCTTCCCGACTCGCCTATATCAGCATCAATAATAGTCTATCTCATCCCATCTTCCTACATTGCGGAGTACCACAAGGATCAGCCCTATCACCACTTCTTTACATACCTCCCTCCCCTTCCTCAGAATATACAAGTTTTCCAATACGCAGACGACCCCGCTTTTCTCGCCCTGAGTAACACAATTTTCAACACATCAGTAGGACAATGAACGGAGCAATCAACTCCTTTACTTCGTGGTGCAGTAAATGGGGTCTCACAATAAACTCCACTAAAATACAGACTATCATCTTTCTCCCCCCAAAATGCAGATCTAGAGTTCGACGTAACCCCGAGAATCTGTATTTCACTGTCCTACATGCACGCATCAAACTATCAAATCAAGTCACTTACCTAGGCATCGCTTTTGACAAACATCTTACATGGCGCCCACACTTGCAGACCGTCATTACAAAAGCCAGAAATATACTAAATCTCCTTAAAAGACTGACCGGAACAACATGGGGACTCAAAGTTAGCTCAGTTATTAATACATATAAAGCATTTCTCCGACCAGTGTTGACAAACGGATTTACTGTTTGGATTAACGCATCCCATGACGTCTACAAGAAACTACAAATCCTAGAAAGACACGCCCTTCGCATTGCCTACAGAGTAAAATTACCCAGTCCCACCTGCGAACTTTACGACAGAATAAATTTTCCTCATCTGCTTTATCATCTGGAAACACTACGTCTAAAATGCATAAGGCAGCGCTATGACACGCACCATCCTTTACTTACCGACATAATCCAAACACAACAAAACGCCAACATACAGAGCAATAACAATACACCACTCTCAACACTCCTCACCATCTACCACTATACATTACCACCCGACGACCCAGAAGAAGCATTCATTCGTCAACTTTGCTCATTCGATCTTTCACATCACCTCTCGCCTTCATATATTGCACAGTAACCATCTTAAACAAAGCTTTCACCTGTCTCCATCACGGTCTAGAGTAGCTCCAAGACCAGAAGAATATCAATCATTTGTCTTTAATTGTGCCAAAGTGTTGTGACGTCTAGTGCACCTCACCTTCATCACATCACCAACATCATCCAGATCTGATTTCGTCCCCACCTATATGAATGATTATGACGAAAACTCACAATGACCAGATAATGGAAAAATAAAATACAGTTTACAGATACAACAAACCCACTTAGCCCATCCACTTTCCAATATCCTTACCTAGTTCAGCTTAACTTCCCTAGAGGGTGTAGCCCTTTGGGGTAGCTAGCCGCGGCTAGCAAAAAAAAGTTTTCATACATGTCTCCTAAATGTTGTATATCAGGTAAAAAACACTAATCCTCACCTGTCTTATATTAGCCCAGATTAGCCCCTGGGCAGGAAGACCATCATTCATCTGTCAGTCTTCAATGTTTGTGTCGTGGTAGTGCACATCATGCTCATCTCTCTCACCTCATCATCACTGATCCAATACCCAGTATAATGACTATAAGCATAGCTTATAGTGTCCACATTGAAATTGGAGATTAACAAAATAAAGGATAATAAAGAAATTACTGAAACACCACTTAGACCACCTCACCTTCCAGAATATCCCTCTCACCGTAAATCCTATTCCCGAAATAAAGGGTGTACCCCTTTGACGGGTGCTAGTCAGCAATACGACTAGCAAAAAAAAGTAACTAATTGAAATTCCTGCGAGGATATACTCAACCTGGTTAAAAACGAGTCAGGATGTGCTCAACGTGGGTAAAAAAACGAGTATTGGTGCCGTCTTACCAATCAAAATAAACAGGCAATTTTTAAAATAGGTGAGTATTTGAGTAAGTATGTGAGTAGGTAATACTATGGTATAAAAAAGGTAAAAACTGAATGATTAAAATGACCACCAGGATGTGATCAACCTAGTAAAAAACGGGTATTGGTCTCGTCCGCCAATTAAAATAAGCAGACACTTTTTTGAAAGGTAATGCTCTTACTAGAGCTGTTACCATAATCTAATTCAACATTAAAACTTTTCTGATACGTCCGCCCACTGGCACAGTCAGTATATTCCTTAAAATTTTCTGATATACCCGCCCAAAAGTACAGTTTGTATATTCCTTATGATCCAGTACAAACACCATTTCAACTCAACTCAAAGCTCATCTGGTAGGTGTCACGTGATGGAAATTACCAGGCGTCATCTTCGATTACGTCCTCAATAATTCAGCCAGCATCTAATACAAACAATATTAGGTACCCTCCACATCTTCCCAACTCATCACCCTTTCCTGTGCTCACACGTAATGGGACTTTCCAGGTGCCATCTTGGATTACGACATCACTTTTCTCCAAAAAATCACACGTAGCCTCAATCCCAAATCTAGTCCACAATCTTGTACTAATACGTCTTACATCACCCCAATCCATCCCCAATCCGCTCAATGCTACGGTAAACTCACGTAACGGTCTGTGACGTCACTAATCTCTCCCACAATCTGTCAATCGCAACGATGTGACGTCACAAACTCTTGACCAATCAGACGCTCTTTAAAATTGTAAGAAATTCTCACATATTCTACTAAACAAATATATAAATAGATAACCATTAATGGGAAGTATGAATAGGAGTAAAAGTGGAATGTGTTTAAGGGCTAAAACGGTAAATGTGTACACTTGTGGAACCCCGGATTGTTGAAGTTCCTCTTTTATTTTCGGGGAGCGAACTAAAACCAGTACCGTGGTCCCCAAGGAGAAGGAAGGTGCACGTGGAGCCCACTCACTGGCTTCCGGACTATAATGGTCTAATGACGCCGTCTTAAATTTGGGAACAATTCGAGAGATTGCTTGGCGTTTTCGGACAGTTCCCGTGAACTGATTTTGTCGGATTTTGAGTGTTATATGAGAAGGGATACTGGTTTGCTATGTTCAAGAATTAGGTTTGTTTCAGTTTTTCTGGATATCACACCATATTTCCCTATTTCTAATGGAATCTTTCCACTTGCTCCCTTTACTCTTAGCTCTCCTTCCCCCAGGGGGCAAGAGTGTTTTTCGTCTTTTCGTATAATTATACCCTAGTTCTGTTTCGGAAGTGATATTGTACACGAAATATATAATAATAACAATAAATGAAAAATTAACATACCAGGTTGTTACAAGAGACCATATAACTTTGACGTTGATCCATGATGCATTAAATACTCGTATATTTTGGATGATCACATGGGTACTATTTTGGTTAAATATGCAAACACTACCCAAGGTGAAATTCCTGTCTTCCGGGACGACAGACCAAGACATAAAAAAGATGAATATCCAAGAGTGAGGACAAAGAAAAGACGTTAGAGCAATATTTCAGTCATTTAAGATAAGGCTCCCTTCTCTTGCAAACTACTATGTTTCCTCTAAATGGTAACTTATTGACAACATTCCTATTTTGCTCATGGAGTAAATTTGCAAGCACACCAACAAGATTGCTCATTACCGAAAATAACTTACTACTTAGATTTTGTCTGCTTAAAACAATATTAAATTACTCACCACTCCTATGCCTTCCATAGCAAAGACAGCAGTGCTTAGAAATAAGGGCAGTTGCTCTATCGAGTTGCTGTAAGAAGGTTCTCGAGGTAGTGAAACAGAACGAAATATATAGTATAATGTTATAGAAAAACAAGCAATCATTATTAAGTCTGCAATAATAGAGAAAGGAACAAGGGCTTTTAAGCTCCTGATCAATCCCAACATAATTAAAGGCACGAGAAGCATCAACATGTAATATCGGACATCAATGTTGTTATCCTTGTAGTGAATGTCAACCACCTGCAACGAGAGCCATTGAAGTATTTCTTAATTAAATGTAAAAATTAGACAATTTTAGTTTAATTATTAAATGTCACTATGTAAGGTTTATTTATATTACTACGAACCATTAGACATATATTTTCTTGAAAAAGTGCAATTCCTTTCACAATAATTTACATAAAAATTAGAATAATCTATATATCTATGTGAAATATAACATTAAGAGATAAGTATGAACTTCACAGTGCTATGGCCAAAACCAAATCATTAGGCAAAGGAAGTAAATTATTTTTGTTAGTCATTAAATAATTCATACCAACCGCGGCACGTGAGAAGGAACTAGTGTGCTATGGCACTACCAATGAATAATGGAGAAAAGTTTGTATATTTCATTATCTCATATCATATACACGCACAGTTCTTCGCTATATATATAACCTCTTCCAATGAAACCTGTGACGTTCCACGCGACAATTCATTACTCTCCGTATCCAGTTGGTGCCAGCTAGAATATGGATCTCCCAAATGTCTAAAAATAGTTCAAATACAAATGTCGAGGATGGGATTATTTGGTACAGAAATTCCTTGAAATAACGAGAAACAAAAACATTTGGTTACAAAGTTAAATAATATTAACGAAGAATATATAGATGTTTAATGCTATTTTATTTCCCAAATGTAATGTTTTTAACATAAACAAAGCCTTAACGTAAATAAATAGAATGTCTTGGCGGGAAGGCTATTTTTTTTATCCCAGCTACCTTCTGTATTGTATGCAATTTGCTATTCGGTTTTTTTTAATAAAGCAAAGTTCATCGGTACAACTACTTGCGGGTTACGTTTTTTTTAATTACTAGCCTCAAAGGCTAGTACCCCCAAAGGGCTACACCCTCTATGTGGGAAGAGGAAGTGGTGCAACAGGAGTTAACATGGGAAGGTGGGTAGGCTAAGAGATTTCTGAGATCATATAACTTTATTTCTTCCATTATCTGGGATTATTATGAGTTTTCCTCATAACCATATAACTGGGTAGAGATATAGAGCGAATAATCAATAATAGTTAAAGTCGGTAAATATACACTATGTATAATGTGAAAGTGATGTGATGAAAGTGAGGTGCACTAGACAAGACAACACGTTGGCACAATTAAGACAAGTGAGTGATAATCTTCTGATCTAGGGGCGACTCTAGATCTATATGTGGACAAATGAGCCCTAGCGTTCAAGATGGGTCACTGTGCGGCATATGAGGGTGCAATGATGTGAGGGATGGTAGGTGAACTTAAGGGTAGTATGCGTGCTATTTCAGGGTGGTCGGGTGGTATAGTATATTGATAGAGTGTGAAAAGGAGTGAGGGTGGTGAAGATATGGATGTAGCTGGTGCGTTATGATGTACGTGGGTGTGTATAATGTCTTCTAGTAGTGGGTGTTCTGTCGCAAAGCGCTGTGATATGTATTTCAGGCGGAGTGTTTCAAGGTGAAGCAGAAGGTGGGGAAAGGTGATTCGATCGTAGAGTTCTTGGGTAGGACTGGGTAGTTTGATTCGGTAAGCGATCCTTAGAGTGTGTCTGCTGCAAGCCATGCTATGTGTCAAAACGTGAGAATCGGGCGAAGGAATGCTTTATAGGTGTTTATGACTGTTTGTGGTTTTAGTCCCCATGTAGTTCCAGTTAGGCGTTTTAAGAGATTTAGGCGGTTTGTAGCTTTGTCTATGATTTTGTTTAAGTGTGGGCGCCATGTTAGATGTTGGTCAAAGATGATTCCTAGATATGTGACATATTTTGAAGGATTTATGGGTTGGTTTTGTACAGTCAGGGATAGTTTTGATGGGTTTCGGAGAACTCGTGAACGACGTTTACGAGGAAGGAAGACTACTGCCTGGGTTTTAGTGGAGTTAATGGATAATCCCCACTTACTACACCAGTTTGTGAATGTGTTGATACCATCGTTCATGGTTCTGTTTATATGTGGTATGGTTTTACTGAGTGCTAGAAAGGCGGTGTCATCTGCGTATTGGAATATGTGAATGTTATTGGGAAATGGAGGGAGGTCAGCAACGAAGAGGATATAAAGGAGTGGGGAAAGGGCAGATCCTTGTGGAACACCACAATGTAAGAAAAATAGGATGTGATGTACTGGAATTGATAGAGACATAGGTCAGGCGGTTCGTGAGGAAGTTAAATACATAGCGGATGTAATTTATGGGAAGATGAAATGAGCGGAGTTTATGTATTAGGGTTTTGTGCCAGACTCTATCAAATGCTTTTTCGAGGTCAAACAGAACTAAGCAAGAAGGTTTCGATGTATTATAGTGATTGGTTATCATGTTGGTAAGTCGAAGTAACTGATCATTAATGCTAAAGGAAGGACGGAAACCTGCTTGGTGTAGGGGTAGAAGGTTGTGGTGTTCCAGGTGGGTATGGAGCCGGGTGACTAGGATTTTCTCTAAGATTTTGCTAAATGTTGAAGTTAGTTGAATGGGTCGGTACGAGGAGACAGCATGGGTAGGTTTCTGTGGTTTATGGAACATGAGTGTTTGTGAAGTTTTCCAATGTAATGGGATGTGCGCAAAATAAAGGTATATATATGAGCGAGAAGTTGTATGAGGAAAATAGGAGCTTCTTTGAAGTGTCTATAGGTAATTTTGTCGGGTCCTGGAGCAGATTGACGTTTGCGAGTGATTGTGTGCATGATTTCTACGGGTGTGATTGGTGTAGTAAGTGGATGTTCAGGAAGTGGATGATCAGAGTTTGGTTGTAGATGAGGGGAGTGGATGTCGAGATGA
This sequence comes from Lepisma saccharinum, assembly GCA_022664845.1. Lineage (NCBI taxonomy): Eukaryota > Metazoa > Arthropoda > Insecta > Zygentoma > Lepismatidae > Lepisma > Lepisma saccharinum. The sequence goes on along the minus strand of JAGDQP010001281.1, from coordinate 117,597 downwards.
TCTGCGGGGTGTCTGCGAAAAGGGTTGAAAGGTATTGTGGGGGTGAAGATAGTTTGAAGATAATCTGCAAAAACATCGCCTTTTTCTTTGTCTGTATGAAGGGCTTTGTTTTCTTGAAGTATAGGATATGTGGTGTGTGAGTATTTACCTGTAAGTGTGTTGAAGCGTTTCCAGTATTTGGATGGGTGAGATGTATCTGCCAGATTATTACATGTTTTGATCCATTGTCGTAGTTTAATGCTTTTATGTAGTTATGTACTGCTTTTTGGAGTTGTCTATGAAGTCTGAGCGATTCAGGATTTTGTGTGCGTTGATAGTCTCAGTATAGATTACGGGAGCGGCGTATTAATGGTAGGTATTGTGGAGGTAAGTTAGGTCTAAATGGGTGAGTAGTAGAATTAGGGATGTGACTGTCTGATGCTTGTTTGATTGTAGTGGTGATATGGTCTAAGGTGGAGTATAGTTCGTCTTCTGTGGTGGGTGGTGTAGAATTTGTGAGTTTTGCTTCTATATGTTCCCTGTAGCCAACCCAGTTCGCTCTGTCAAAACGAAGTACTTGACGCGGGATTATGGGTGTGGTTGGGTTTGGTCTGGTGAAGTCAATTGTGAATTTTACTGGTATGTGGTCACTTCCTAGGGGATCAAGTACGTCTAAATGGCTATTGGGGAGTAGATTGGATGAAGTTATAACTATATCCGGTGTTGTGTTTGAGATTGGTCTTGTGTGTGTAGGTATCCTGTGGAGAGTACCGGTTGTTTGCTGACTAATGAAGCTATGGAAGTCGGTTTTGGCTCTGTCAGATCTGCTATGGATGTTTATGTCAGCCATGATTATGTAGTTTCGAAAATTATTAGAGATGTATTGGAAGAAATTTGTTGGGATTGGGTGGCCTGGACGAATATAGATAGTTGCTAAAGTAATGTATTTTTGCTTGAAGTATAATGATGTGATGAGATGTTCGGGAAGGTTGGATGGAGGAGGTGTGTGTTGACGAAATGGTATATGAGGGGAAAATCCTATAGCGACTCCTCCATTAGCTCTTAAGGCTGGTAGTGTGTTATCGTTTCTGAGTAGGGTGTAGCCAGAAATTTTGCATTGAAGTTTAGGGGTGAGATAAGTTTCATTTAACATGAAAGCATTTATATGTTCTTCAAGCAGTAGAGATGAGAAAAGAGGTTTATGTGCTGGTAAGGAACGGATGTTGAGAAACAGAAAAGATAGCGCCATGAGGAGAAATGAATACAGAAAGGTTGTTTTGGTTAGATTATACAGCTGTTTCTTGTCCGTATGCATGTGCATGAAAGTAAGCGTATGGGCCTGAATATGTCGCAGTGAAGTTGACATTGAGTATGGTCCTTGCTGCGTATTGTATTTGCTGTATAATGTTATGGCGTTGGAAAGGATGGATGTTCTGGAGTGCAACTGTGAGAAAGGTCAGAAGTTGTTCAATAGATATGGGTTGATGCACAGATGTTACAGGAGTTGTGAACTGAGTTTTGGTTTCTGGAGTGCGTATTGGTACAATCAGTTCTGGTTTTGCTGGATCTGGTTCTGGTCGAGCTTTACATTTATAACTGAAAGTTGTGTGGTGATCACCGCAAGTGTTGCATGTGGGAGGCTGTTGAAGGTTCGGACAAGTTTTTGTTGAATTGTTACCGGTGCAGAAGCCACATTTCAATGTATTTGTGCATTTTGAAGTAGGATGGGCGTTGTGTAATTGACATTTCTCACATCTGATAGGTAGCGGTGGAGGTGAATGTGAGGATTCGACTCTATATCGTCTCCTATAGATGTAGGCACCGTGTGAAAGCAGATCGTCTATGGTCTCTTGATCTGGTGTGAGAACCCTAACAATGTAAGTAGCTTGACCTGTTTTTGCTTTATGCGTAGGCACTTATGAATTGAATGGCCCTCGTGTTTCAGTTCTGTTTCTATTTCTTCATCTGTGAGCGTTGGATCAATCCCTCTGACTACTACGAATAATGTGGGCGGCTTACGTGGTGGTGGTGGCTGTTTAAGAGGTTTCTGGTCAATGCGTGTGATATTTGCATTTTTTCCAAAGATCTCAAAACTGTGACGATTTCTGATTTTGCTAGCGAAATTGATGTCTGGTGATTTGATGATGGTGCCATTTCTTGTAGGGATGATTTGTGCAATGGAATCACGAGGAAGATACTTAGTAACTTGCTGAAACAGGATTTTTGGATTTTGAAACTTGGCATCGAAGTTAGTCAACAGAAAGGAATGGTTCTTAGATGTACATGTAGCTGTAGATTCTTCTTCGTTGTTGATGTCCATTTGAAGATCCTGGTCAGAATTAGTCTCGCTGGGTGTATGGGTGCGTTTTGTTGGTGGTGAGTGCTCTGATCTGTTTGGAAAACGTGAACGAGAACGTGATTTTAAAGATGATGCTTCCATGGTTCGACGATTGCGTGGTATTCCTCCTAGTGTAGAGTATGGCGGTGGTCCAGTAACAGTAGGCGGCAAGTTTTGATGTTGTCCTAGTTGAGGATGATTTTGTTTTGAATCTGACATGATGATGTAGGGCCTTGGCCCTGAAATTCGAGAAGCTGATCAGTAACTACAGATGAACGAGGATTTACTGTTGTGTACAAGAAGATGATCAGTCTTTGTGCAATGACTGCCTTCTCAATCTAACTGCACCCTCCGCCACTGAACAGTGACGTCAATCTTATAGTACTCGTACACGTGTTTTTTCTCCCTTGCGTATGCTTCACAAGGTCCTCGAGAACACGTTAACAAAGCATAGATAAGCTAGGTTAAGTTATGGCTATTCGGGATTGGTCAGTCATGTACTCGGTCAAACTTTTAACATTCATTCATGAAGTAGTTTATTTTACTACGTTCTGAACATTTAATATACTTTAGAAACAACATATACAAATGACATTAGTTGTAAATAATAAAACTGTATGAAAGCTATGTAAAAATCTTCAAAAATAACCATAACTCAAACAAAATCTTTCACCTCGAAAAGTTCAAATGTTTTCGCTGTCATCTATTGGGCACTAAATATATAATTGGTTAATGTCAAATAATACAGAATTAAATGGAGTTTTAAGCAGCTCATTACAAGTCAGTAAAACTACTTTCTCGATAAAAACTTAAAAGCATTAACATTAGTAATCAGAGAAATATATTTACATATGTACATGCTTTGCAAAATACAGGTTAATTAGAATAAATAAACTGTCCAGATATCGGGAACTTGCTCATAGTTTAAATTGTAGAGCAACTGTAGCATTTATAACCAGTGGTATTATTTCAGTTTTTGCGTTAGGGAAGGGGATCATTTAGAAAAGAATTTATATATCACTTGCAGCATCCCATCCATTTCCGATAGTAGTTTTACTTCATACTCTGCATATATCGCATCAGTGACTCCGCTAGGTCGTCCTGTGGGGATGTCATGCTCCATATCATCGAAAGCACCCCTCATGTGTTAAACAATACTGTAAAAAATCGACAGAAACCGTCCAAAACTCCACTTACACCCCCAATTTTTATTTTACACCCACCCACCCCAAAATGAAAATCCTAGCGGAATCCTTGCACGTAATCCACACGCATTGCTCTGATGTTAATATGAGATAACCAAAAACAAGTAACATAAAAAAATAAGGAAATCTTGATTGTTAACTTTTTGTAAGGTGTTATTTACAGCAGATGAGAAACTCTAACGTATCAAGGGGTAATGTGTTGGCTTCATTTTAGCAATCATTAACAAGATCGTCGATTGAAATGTTCTTAACCTCTTTCCACTCCACAGCCAAATCATCAACGAAGCGAATCGGTCATCGGAAATTCATGACATAAATTAGTTTTCAGTCTTTTTAGAACGAAAAAAAATCATTCGTTAAAGGCAATGGTGATCGACAGTGACAAATAGCTTATTAAACTAGCCCGATATTCTGTGGATATATATTGAGCTCAGTGTCTTGAGGTGGATGCCACTAAACAATACGAATTCAAGTTCGGCTCGAGACAGAAATCTTACATCCGCTGATACTGAGGTAAGCTAGTTAAGAAAGAGACTCAGAATATAAGTATTATCATCAAAATAGAAAACAACAGCTTAGAGTCTTGTTGTGGTTGACAGAAACTCCACAAGAACTTAACCAACCAACTGAAGATATTCTGCATAATGTCACAGACAAAGTGAACATTATGGTGGAAACTTATTACAATTATGCCACAACTTGAATAAAACTTTGAGCCTAGGAGTTATCCCAGGGTTTAAATTTTATCTTATATGGTAATAAAGATACGCAATCGAAAGCTTATATTCAAATTGATACAACAAATTATATGTATTTCTAATTAACTTGGTTGGGTTTTACAGGAATTATTTTTTTTATAATACAGTTTATGTATGATCGTTTTATACTTGAGTATATTGGTGCTGAACTTTTTTGCACTACCCCCTCATCAAGCCACGAGCCGCTACTGATTCATACCCAATTTTCTCCGTTTATAAAAGAGAGTACTTCCAACCAGCATTTCAAATAATAATAATAGTTTGATTTTAAAGCATGTTATACTATTAACAACCAGGCGGGGATGGGAGTAGGGGCTGGGGCTTACAAGAGTTAGCCCAACTTGAAACTGCGAGAGCCCAACCTGCTGGTTTCGATTTTTTTAATTTCCCGTTATATTGGATATTTAACAATAAAAACAACAGGGCAAATAATTAAGGAGAAACAGTCTTGACCTACTCTGTATATTTCACAGTGTGGGGTGAAGCTTGAAGCCCGAACCTTCCAATCACACGAACACCTCTCAATTTCTCTGTTTTTAAAGGAGGATACCCCAATATGACGATTGGAGTAGAAATCAGTACAGAAGACCTCAATCACACACTAAATTGGACTGAAAGAAAGTATTGATAAAAGCACTTAAATCGTTGATACCGTTTATTGAAATATCGTATTCTGGAATTTAAATATCTCCTTTGATATGTCGGGTGCAGACTTAGTGTCGTCAGTGACTATGTACGCAATTACAGCTTGTTTCAGTTCCTTGTGCAGGTGGTCAAACCGCGAACTAACGTATGAACAGGCACAGGCGAATAGGGAATGTAATGGTGCTAACTGAACAAGTTATGTGTATCTGAAGCACTCTGGAATGTAAGTTGCTTAAGAAGCATTGTTGTTACTGTTTGTGAAAAGTGTGCGTGGCATCGATTTCATGCTTTATGTAGCAGTACTGCAGACAATATGTCCTTGGTACTTAGCATTGGACCATGTGCACTATGGGCGATGATTACCAGTCTTTCTTCACACGCTGAAGTAACTTCTGGTTCGTCATCCTGATGTCTTTCGGGAATTCTTTAGGTTACACTTCACCAGTATGAAGTCTTCCCTGCACTTCCCATTGATATCAGATGACCAGCTTCACGAACAGAACAACAAGCTAGTAAAGGAAAGTGATTCACTGCTTGTAACTCTCGACAGCTCATCAACTCTTCTAAAGAAAATAGTCAGCGCCCCCGAAATAGCTAGTTTAATGTAGAGTATAAAGACAGCCATTGTACTGATTTGCACATACCAGGAAACGCACACCACACAGACAAGAATGCATTCCAACTGAAGTTTAGATCTCATGTGAATAGCCTAGTTGATGTGCCTCGTGAGAATAGGAAGCAGTTTGCATCTGTCAACTGTTTGGTGCATTAGGTATATAATCGAGGAGGAATCGTGCCAGTCTGTCCACGTCGCTGTCATTACAGGAACAAAAATCTACGGCGAATTCGTTCGGAATCACCTGGTGATGCGCAGCAGTCCATACACGTCATTATAAAGAAAAATATTCTGTAGTTTGTAGTGTATTTTTCAGATTATATAATTTGACGATGAAAAATGGCTGCTGGTTATACTTTCCTATAGATAGTCCCTGTAGGATGACTCCCTCTACTAGGTTCTGATTGAAAAATTACGATACTATGAGGAGTTTCATTAAAAGATCTGTTATTGTTCAAGGTTTCTGATTGGTTTAAATGCTAGTTATTGGATAACGAAAACGAGACCAGTTGTGAAAGGGGGCATAAGCCATGTCTTGGTTTTTGCAGCAGTTCGTTAGAAATTTTGATATAATTGGTCATCCATGTCCGTTTGTGTTCTGAAAAATGAATTCGAGTATAAGAATTGTAACATTTCACGAAAAAGGAAAATCTATTTCGATAAAATTCAGTTAATTTTTCTTGTGGTTGAAATTGTGATACAAGAATTGGTGTTTAATTAAACTAATACTTAATTGAAAATAGATATTGAATTAGTGAAAAGTTGTTCCTTTAGTCACGTGTAACAGTGAAATATGTGAAATGAAGAGAGAGAGAATGTTAAATCTTATAATCAATTCTGGAAGTAGTAACTAGAAATTCTCTTAATATTTCTATTGAAAATAACCTCGGAAATACGAAAGCATATTAAGGAAAGCAACAGTATTCTATCTTTTACATGCAGTTGTATCCTTTGATTTCTAAAGTGAATTTTGTGTTTGAAATCATCTGGAAGGTTTTCTTGAAATACGAATACTGGGGAAAAAAAACTTAGGGTAAAGTATCGATATTTTCAATCAATAAGGTAAGTATTCTGTTCATGTTTGTTTATTATTCTGAATGTAGTACGAAATATGACTAAAGCAAACATTTTCTTATTTTGTGTTAAATCCAGTATAAAATGCTATCTATGTGTCAAAATCATGAAAATTCTAACATAATAATCTTTCTGCTTCAGAATATTTGGAATTATATTGTTCAGTATATTATATCGATGTTTTTATGTTTTCGGTAAGGACAAGGACAAAAGGGAAGTAAGCAGAAATTTTTCGGGATTGTATGAGATCGTGTACCGAATGGAACACGTAGTTACGTATGTTATACTGAATATGTTGTCAGGTATAGCGATAAATGAACTTGTTTGCTCTGAAGTTTATTGTTCTCAAAGAAGTGGTGAGTCTTAGAGCATATTTTATAGAAGAGTTACGAAAGCAATTGATATACTTCAAACAAATACAGGTGCATCAGGTTTGATTTCCTTAATAATAAATAGATGTTATTGTGAAATTAGGAAAGATTTGTTTTTGAATTTCTTTCCAGATTCAGTAGAACGTTTGGAACAGCTAATTGAAAATTATATGGTTTCCAAAAATTCAAAGATCAATTTTTGATAGAGGAGGAACAAAAGGGTAAGAGAGAGATATTCCCTTTAGGAGGAAACCACTGGAATGTTGGCATTGTAAAGCCGAACATCTTACGAAAAAATGTCCGGAAAAGAGAACAAATCCACGACTTTCTCCCCCGGAAAAGGTGACATTGAAAGGTTTTGAGTATAATCAACTAAAAGGTAAAACTGGTTACGAGTTTAGGAAAATAAAGCCTGTATTTATGCCTGTAAAGGTGAGTGAGAAGGATTATTTAGCATCTAGTGTTTCAATATGTAACATGAAATTTTTCAATGAAGTCATAAATAAGTTACGAAATATTTTGGTTGAAGTAACATGTAAGGATACTACTATTGATAATAGGGGTGTTGCCTTGAACAAGATCATTTATGTGTCTATTGTTTTTGGTACTAAAATAATTAAAGTGGAATTATTTTTATTAGAAAATAGTTCTGATGATTTAATTTTGGGGCTAGATATCATTGATTATTTGAATATTTCTTTTAAATTGAGTGAAAAGTAGTTAGAATTGGTAAATATAAAATAGACTTGCCACTGATTTTGGAAAAGGAAGGAGACCCAAAAGATGAAGTCCCATTGAAAGAACATTTTTCAAGCGGAGGTCTAATCTAGAAAGAACCGAAAGAGAAGAGGGTGAAGAAGAGGAAGTGTAAGGAGGTAAAAGGAATCTCAGGTGGTAAGATTGCGAATGAATTAAAAGTTGGACAATCAAAATCCACGAAAGAGGAGAATGAGGGCAAAGATCTGGTAAGGAAAAAGGTTGACTGTGGTGTTAAAGGTGAAGAAGGTAACATAAATGTAAGCAAACGAACATGTATTTATGAGAATAAGTCTGATGAAAATGTTTTGTTAAATAAATAGAATTTAACTAATTTAAAAGCAGAATTAAAAGTTTTTTGTGTAATATGGAAGCTTATTTGAGCAAATTAAAAAGTAGTTCGAATGAAGTTCAGAATGAAAAGTTTCAAGGAGGAAGTGAAGTTAACTGTAATAATTACTTGAATTCAAATGAAATTTCTTTTGATCCTATTTTGAAACAAAGAAAAGTAATTCCTCCTGAATTTAAGTCTAGTAAAACTTTGAATAGTTTTGAATTTTGTTCCCAAAAGAGAAAAAGAAATAAAAAGAGGTCATTTCCAAAAGAGAAATTTAAGCGAAATCAAATTTCTGAAAATAATTCCATAAAAATTGACGTTGTTGTTGAAGGTCAAGATAATTCTTTTGATTTACTTAATTGTTCTCTTTGGTTTTATAGTAGTAAAAACCAGATAAGCGAATGTGGTGTGGGGGAAGTTAATAAAAGCGGTATCACCTATCCAAATGGTTCCAAACCGAATGGTAGGCGGGATGAGCTTGAGGGTAACCTGTATGACCAAACCAGTTCCGAAAAGGATGAGACTAAAGAAAATGGAGGGGAAGTGATTGCAGATCCATCCATTAATGATGTGTTATGGAGTTGTCAAGAGAAATAGATTCCCTGCGAGGAAGTGGATTCCATTCCGCAAATAAGGTACCGGATGTTTCTGAGAGCAATTCCAAAATTAACATTAAAGGTATTTGTTGTGATGATTACCAAGAAGAAAGTACTTGTAATCTGAATTTAAATGGTAACAATTGTAATTTGTTTACATATGAGATTGGAGATTAATCCTGTTGATTCATTTTGTAATGAAGAAAGAAGAGCAAATTTACAGGTAAAACAACAAATTTATGATGAGGTTGATTTAGGATTAGAACGTAAAGAAGTTGTAAAGAGAATTGATAGTCAATATGTGAAACTTGATTCTTCTCTCCCTCAGTTTGTTGAAAATCTTGAAAATGAGTATAAAGACGTCTTGAATAATAAAGTTGGAACAGTCAAAGTGTTCATTTATAAATTCAAAGTTAAAGATGAAACCCCTATATGTTAAAAACAATACAAATTAAACAGGAACCAAAAAGATATGAAAAATTAGTTAATGAGCTTGTAGAAAAGGAAACACCTTGGAGGAGTCCATTCTTTTTGGTAACACATTCAGATGGCTCAAAAAGGTTAATTATGAATTTTGCGAAATTATCATCTGTGATAGATTTCGATCCAGTCGAATCACCGAATATCGACGAATCACTTAGTATTTTGTCTACAGAGAAAATCTTTAGTAAAATTGACTTACGTAGAAGTTATTTTCAATTAAGTCTAGATCCTTCTTGTGTAAAGTATACAGGTTTTGCCATAGATGATAAAACATATTGCTATACTAAATTGCCAATGGGGCAAGTGTGAGTATGTCAGCTTTAATAAGGGCAGTGCACATGATGCTTGGTGATTTAAGAAATGAAGGAGTAGACTTTTATGATGATTATGTCATATTAAAAAGTGAAACTTTTGATGAACATAAAATTCTATTGAGGAAGGTATTGGAAAGATTGACAAAATATGGTGCTACTATTGTGATTATGGTGCTAAATGTTTTCTTTTTAAAAAGGAAATTCCCTTCCTCGGGTTCATAGTAGGTGACGGTATGAAACGTATATCTGAAGAGAGGATAAGAGTAATTACTGGATTGCCACCCCCAAAAAGTAGGAGAGGAGTTCTGAAAATATGTGGATTTTTAACATATTTTTCTAGAGCTATTCCTAACTTTGTTGAGAAAATCAAACCGATTTCTGTTCTTCGGTCTCCAAAACAGAAATTTTTCTGGGTTCCATTGCAAAAGGAAGCTTTTAAAATTATCAAGCAAGATTTCATTGATTTTGCAATTATTCCATTGCCTAACTTTAAGAAAAGATTCCATTTGAGCACAGACAGTTCAACTAAATCGTTAGCTGCTTGTTTGGAACAAGACGTTGAAAATGGAGTTTTACGTCCAGTCAGTTTTATAGTAGAGCTCTTAAAGAAGCTGATAAAAATCGTACAATGTTTTAGCTTGAACTATTAGCATTATATAATGGATTGATGAAATTTTCCATGAATTTTTTCAATGAGTTTACAATTCGAACTGATAATCTTGCTTTGATGTATAATTTAAGAAATCCCAAGAAAATGTCTAGGTATGCTAACATCGTTCATAGGATCTTAGATTTTAGGTTTTCGATCGAATATGTTCCTACTTCTAAAAATATTCCATCAGATTTTATAAGTAGGATGAATGATGAAAATCTGTTTGAACTGATGGACGAGCCCATAGGTTACGACTTATATTGTAAGAAAATTGAGATATCTGATTTGAGTGATATTCCTATTGTGTATAAGGACATAGGGAAATATCAAAGTTCAGAAGAAGATACTAAAGCTATTGATGAAACTGTTGTGTCTGAACCAAACATGGAAAACCAACACTTTAAAATAAAAAATGGTATTTTGTATCGGAAAACAATAGCTAAGAGAAATCTTGAAATTCTCATTTCATTAAGAAAAAACTTTTAAAATTTTAGTTCGGAATGTTCTGAAAGAGGTAATTATGCAATGGTATCACGGTAGTCAAGTGGTCGGAAGTCACGTAGGTTTTCATAAAACTCTGAGTAAGGTATGCGATATTTCACGTGGGAAGGTATCCGTAAATCAAGTCTTATCTCATGTCAAGAGCTGTCATGATTGTCAGGTCTCCAAACAGAGTTTTAAGAAAAAGCAGGGGCAATTAATAAGCAAATATGAAGAAACTATCCATGGTAAAATGTATATTGATACCCTCGGACCTATTACTCGATCAAAGGAATGTAACCAAATTTTTATTTGCGTAAATGCAGCATCTAGGTTCTTGCATGCTTATCCTCTTAGAGTTGCTAACAGCAAAAACATAATAAAATGTCTCAACCATTTGTTTTCGAGATGGGGATATATTTTTAGTATTGTGAGCAATAGAACACAATATTTTCATTGGAAAATTTTAGAAAATTTTTATTTTCTAATGGTATTAAACATATTAGAACTTCGCCTTATTACCCGTCTGCGAAAATGTCAGAGTAATTTGTGGGAACTGTCAAAAATTGTCTTAGATCTTATTTTAGAGAATCCTAAGACAAATGGTATGACGGTTTAGATGATATAGTATTTTCGATCAACAACTGTGATCAAATTTCACTGAAATGCTCAAGTTTTGAGTTATACACAGGGAGATCTCCCATAGATCCACTCATGATTAAGTGGGAAATATCTGATACGGATATTAATGATAAAGATTATGAGTTGATGTGGAAAAATGCAATCAGTAAAATGCAAAAGACCTGGAAAGTGAGGGAACAAGTAATGAACATAAGGAGAAATCCTGTTACGTTTAATATTGGTGACCAAGTCTGGTAAAATCTCAAATTAAATCTTCCTTAAGGGATAAGGTAACAACATCATTATGACCAAACTATTTGGAGCCTAAAGAGATTTTGAGGTTTTTAACACCTGATACTGTTGTATTACAAGATTGTGATACTAAAAAACTAGTTCACGTGTTTCTTTATTAAAATAATATTTTGAGCAACAGAATAATACTTAAGATCTAAACAGAAGGTCAACCTAAGACTCGAAAGAAAACCATGGTTGGGTTGTTTATTTGTTTTGAAATTGTGTATGTATGTGATTGTTTGAGTGAATGAGAAGGCCTTCTATTTATTGTATGATTGATTTATTGTTCTTGTGATTTTGTATTATAGGGTATATGATTTTCTCGTTTTTTGAAGTTTGTACTGATTATGGTGATTTTTATCTCGAATTATGAATTTTTAAAACTTGATTTTGTATTAATTTCTGAAGGAAATTATGTGGGGTCAGTATATTTGTAGTTTATTTTTCGCATTATATAATTTGTCGATTAAAAATGGCTGCTAGTTATACTTTCCTATAGATAGTCCTTATAGGATGACTCCCTCTACTAGGTTCTGATTGAAAACTTACGATACTGTGAGGAGTTTCATTAAAAGATCTGTTATTGTTCAAGGTTTCTGATTGGTTTAAATGCTAGTTATTGGATTACAAAAACGAGACCAGTTGTGAAAGGGGGCATAAGCCATGTCTTGGTTTTTGCAGCAGTTCGTTTGAAATTTTGATATAACGGGTCATCCATGTCCGTTTGTGTTCTGAAAAATGAATTCGAGAATAAGAATTGTAACATTTCGCGAAAAAGGAAAATCTATTTCGATAAAATTCAGTTAATTTTTCTTGTGGTTGAAATTGTGATACAAGAATTGGTGTTTAACTAAACTAATGCTAAATTGAAAATAGATATTGAATTAGTGAAAAGTTGTTCCTTTAGTCACGTGTAACAGTGAAATATGTGAAATGAAGAGAGAGAATGTTAAATTTTATAATCAATTCTGGAAGTAGTAACTAGAAATTCTCTTAATATTTCGATTGAAAATAACCTCGGAAATACGAAAGCATATTAAGGAATGCAACAGTATTCTTTCTTTTACATGCAGTTGTATCCTTTGATTTCTAAAGTGAATTTTGTGTTTGAAATCATCTGAAAGGTTTTCTTGAAATACGAATACTGGGAAAAGAAACCTTAGGGTAAAGTATCGATATTTTCAATCAATAAGGTAAGTATTCTGTTCATGTTTGTTTATTATTCTCAATGTAGTTTGAAATATGACCAAAGCAAACATTTTCTTATTTTGTGTTAAATCCAGTATAAAATGCTATCTATGTGTCAAAATCATGAAAATTCTAACATAATAATCTTCCTTCTTCCGAATACTTGGAATTATATTGTTCAGTATATTATATCAATTTATGATTTGTGCATTGTCTTTGTTTTTGTAACAAACAGCAATATATTTGTCATTTCTTGTTATAAGGAAAGAACAAAAGAAAAGAAAAGAAACTTTAAAAGCTTAAGGAATAAATTTATCATAAATTTAAATATTTCTTATATTTTCTTTGGAATTAGTACTATAGGGAAAACCTACAGAAATAAGTTTTGAAATGGGAATTTTTCCTAAGGTTTTCCAGAGAGGAGAGAATTTGGAGACTATTATATCAGGTAATTGATTGCTTATTTTCCAATTATCTCCCGGAATATATGGTAATTTCTTTGCTAAGAGACAAAAAGCTTAACAGAAAAATTTTTGTTGTCACAGACGTCCAAATTTCCGATGACAGGAATTTTTGGTGGTGTTTGGGAGGTACGTTTATTTACTAGAAAAGACACCACACATTACAAGTTGTTCAACTGTACTTCGTGTAGCGTTCTCTGCAAAGATAAGATGAAACTCGCTAGTGTATACAAGGATTGAAATCTGTTCTGCAGGATCTTCATTGCGTGTCAGGAAAGGGAGGGTGGGTGACATCTGAGAGTTTTCTCTCACGAGAACTCAACATATCTGCCATCAACATCTGAACTTGGAAGTTAAACTCGCTACGTCCAAATCGAATATTTTGAAATATATGGAAAATGTGGTAATCCTACAAGTGCTTTCGCACCCCCTTTCCCAGCACTTGTCGTTTATGGAACAGTGTTGGTACATCAGCTGAAACCATTAACCGCGAAAGTTTTTATTGGATAAACCGATGTTGTGAATAACTGGGTTTCTTCCAAGCTTCGGACAGTGGTCTTTCATCGCTACATCGAAAAAAGTTTAAAAACATAGGTACAGCAGAAGCGTGGGCAGGGCGACCGCTATTTCGTCGGGCCAACTAAGTCGTTTCCCACTGATTTCCGGAAGTTTCTTGCTAACGATGACAATAAGGAACGACTATTTAATTACCTGCGTAACCATTACTGAAACCAATATTCCTGAAAGAGAAATACTTTGCACGCAAGGAAATCAGGTCTTGACCTTTTCTTCTGACGAGGACATTACTGGCATTTCTCCCTCGCGTCACATGAAAGCTGGCGCGATAGTTCTTCTGCACGTCTGTTATGCTGCTGAGAAGGAACACATAAACATTACCATTTGTACAGTTGACTCCGGTTTTGTTGTTATCGCTCTCTTTGTATTTCCGCACTTGCCGGTCACTCTGAAGGAATTGCGGATTGACTTTGGTAATGTGAACACTCGATGTTTCATTCTGTACACGCCAAGTGTACCCAGCTACCTTCTGCAACAGTATAGTTGCTGTCGTTTTCCACAGCTTTACGCGTTGTGACACATTGTCGTTTACCTTAATACTGGCAAGACAAGTGCGTTGAATACGTGGATGGCGTTTAGAGAAGTGTTTCGTGAGCTGTCACTCGTCCATTCTCCCGTCCTTAACGCAGTAGCATACATATGTGTTTTCAACGTTGATTTTAGGTTCAGTTCGTTGATTAACCGTTATCGGTTGAAAAAATACGTTTATTTTTAAATCTTTTTTCAACAAAGACGTCATTACGTTGATAAGACGTTAATACAACGTGTATTTAATATGTTATTTTCAACTATGGTGTAATAGATTTTGTTTAATGCATTTCTTACTAAAGTTCTGTCAAACAATATAATTAAAAACGAATTAAATGACAAACTAATTTTGGTGTTCATATGTGCACGTTAAAAACAGATTGAATTTTAAACCATATTTCAACGTAGTTAGAATTTCGTTGATACAACGTTAATGTGACATACTTTCAACTATCAATCATACTATGGCCTAGGTTTCGTTTCTCACTTGTATTTCTAATTTAATTGCTTAAACATTATGATTAAAAGCAAATACAATGAAAATAACTATATTTTTCATGTTTTCATTTGCATGTTGAAAACAGGTTGAATTTTAAACTTTTATATTTCAACGAAAATTCAGTTTCAACGATATAGTAAAAGAGTAGTGGCCTCTCCAGGTGGATTCTTAGATAAGTAATCAACGCGACGAGCTACCAATGAGAACTGCTGAACGTTCCTGTGTTTGAAACTCACAGCAGCCGCTGAGATTATTTACTGTTGGAAAATTAACAACGTATATCGTGATGAAAGCAACGGATAAAATGAAACTAAATGTGTGTATACCAATAGACAGCATTCATGCTCCGTTTTGGCCAAGTAAACCCGTTTCTTGATCGTTTCATCTCAACCATTATTCAACATCGACTAAACCGTTGAAGAGGCGGACATTTTGTACATTTACAACGTTAACATAACTTTTTAGTACTAACGTTAAATCTACGTATTATCAACGTGTGTGTGTGCTACTGGGGTATAAGCTGCCAATCTCTTAATGTTAATCGAGCGTTTCGTGATACTCATGTATGATAGATCAAAGCCAGGCGTATCAAAGCCGAGTAAGAAAACTCGCACAATGGACAGAAGACACATTTATTTATTTATTTATTCGCCTATCACAGAGCAATTGCTCCAATGAAGATAGGTATTACCTAGTACAATCAGTGTTTGAAACAATATACATTTTACAATTCTAAGGTATTATATATATGCTGAAACATAAGCAACTTTGCCTAGAATACAATAGAATACAATACAATTATACACAATATACTCACACATATTCGCACACACACACTCACACACACGCCCAGACATAACTGGACTATATATATTTCGTGAAAAAGAAGAAGAAGAAGAAAAAGAATATTAGAAAAGATACAAGTTGTACATAGGGGAATATATAAATATAGAATACATTTAACATAGATTATGAACTCATGATATTCTAGAAATTAAATGAATAATAGAGAATGAAAAAACGGTATTAAACACACACATTTAAGTTTCAAAACAAAGGATACACATGGGAACTTCACCATTGCAATTGTTAAACTAATACTCATTTCATATTTCTACCATTGTTTTCTAAATAAAATAAAACTTTTTTTTTTAATCTTCTATTTTCATACCAAAATCTAGGTTGTAATTTATTTTTATAATATCGTTATGTTCATAACACATTCTCATCATGGGAGAAGTTTTATGTAAAATTGTTTTAAACTTTGGTATATAGAAAGGAAGTCTAATTCTTAAAATAGCCCGTTTAGTGTTGAAGTTCAAGGCTCTAAGTAGCTGACAGCAATCTATTTTGGAATTTATTAATTTATATAAGAAAATTTGACCTTGAGTAAACCTTCTATTCTCCAAGTTAGATATTTTAAATTCATTTAATAAATATTTATAAGATATTCGTTCTCTGTATGCAAATCTTCTATATCTCTTATAGTATAAATATTTTAAAAATTTACCTTGTATTTTCTCAATTTTATTAATATACGTTTGGTATCCTGGAAACCAGATAATATTATTATATTGAATCCTACTTCTAACTAATGTATTAAACAATGTTACAGTTGCTTCTACACTTTTAAACTCCTTTGTGTTTCTTATTACAAAGCCTAATAATTTATAACCTTCATTTAAAATATAATTACAATAGGGTATAGGTGACAACTCATTGTCCATGACTATACCCAAATCTTTAATTTTATTTTTTCTTTCAATACCGGCACCATTTATTGAATAATTAAAGTGGACCGTGACTTTTTTCTAGAATAAGTAATCGTACAACACTTTTTTAAGTTAAAATATAACTTATTCTCTTTACTCCAATCATAGCAGCTATCTATGTCCATTTGTAGCAATACTTTGTCATTGCATCACCATACAAGAACAGCAAGTCTTCAGTGCAAGATCTGACGACAGTGCCTGGAAAAGGATGTGCATAATGGTGGTCCCCTAAACTGGGGTTGGAAGAATTCTAATGACTCTCTCGGTTACCAGTCCTATGAACTACGTTCAGCACAATGTCCAAATACAGCTGACAGCTAGTGACATGCCATTGCAAAATACGTTGTGCTGAGAAGTTTACTTGCATAAAAAAAATGGCCTTTTATGTACGTTGCTTGCGAATGAGAACAACAATGCTCGTAGCAACTGGACATATTTTTTATCACTGTGAATGTGTGAGGTACGTACATTTGTAAAATATTCGCATATCGCTTATTAAACCAATTGTTCTCTTAAGCCTATAATTTTGTTTTTGAGACCCAACATGGCGCAATCTTGGCAAAATTCACTTTGGTAACCATATTGGAAAATGGCGCTATTTTATAGAATTAAGAGAAGACAGTGTCAGTAAGTTATGAAAAAATTTTTCGGACTTGTGGCTCCTGTTAATTCTTGCTGAAATATTGTACAATTCGGACAAAATTTGCGAAAGTTGTGAAAACTTCGCCATTTTCCAAGATGACCCCGAGCGCCCAATATATTGTCTTTAGGGGATGTCTCCCGGTAATTTTGTGACCTTCAATGAACATGCAACAATGTTGCCAAATTTCATACTGGTAGCCGGAAATGCATAATAGTTACTTTTACATACCACACTATACTGTCCGTATTTTTTTTTAGCAAAATATGTTAACTTTAATTAACCCGCATTCTCTTGCTCGACTTTACGTTCATGACATTTGTAGTAAAATATATGTCATTCATAAAACAAAGTGTCACAATTAGTATTTCCCCGCATGCCACCACATTTCTTCGTCTTGATCAATTCGAATGTGTATTTGAAAAATAATAACAACACATGCCGTTTTGTAACACTTTTGCATTACTAGTTGCTAATAGGTGTTTACAGAAGTGCTTATGTGAATTATTTGCAACGGAAATCTACGTAGTATAAACGACATTCTTAAACGACAATCCTCGCAACGCACCGCGGCCGCTGTACTCATTAGTTTCATTTGCTTTAAAAGTGGTCACTGCTTGTACGCCTCTGATTGGCTACATTTTCTAATGACGTCAACATAACTGACCAATTCCGAATGGCAAAATGCATACAATACAAAAAGGTAGATGGGAAAAGGTCACTTCCTCTATAATGCTAATATTGTACGTCGTTCAAATGACGTAAGAAGATTACTCATATATCTTTGTGCTGGGTATACAGAAATTCTGACAATTGTGAAGAAAAAATTAAAAAAAAATCCAAGATTTCAGAAAGCTACACTCTCTTCCGTAACAAAGTACGTAGTTGCTGTTTACAACTTTGAGTAACCACTTCCAGGTAATTTATCATGAAATACCTTAAGGAGGTTTCGATCTGTTATTTTCACTATAATGACAGCAGAAAGATAGTTGTTTTTAAACGTGTGTATTATTTGGACGACATTTTCAAAGAGGGTGATTTTTCAATATAGAGGAGGAATGTATGTATCCTAAACATTGACCAAATTTTATAATTTCAGAGATTGGTTTAGATTTCTTTGCTGTTTCCTGCAATAAAATTAAAGAGTTTATGAGACCCCTAGGCAGTCACTGAATTTGACGGCAGGAAAGAATTGTCGGCGACTCTCGTGGAGTGTGTCGTGAACGCAAATTCTTGCTGGAAACCAATGCCTGACGGGTAATAAAACTTAGTCAGTTTTTAGTATACAGAAGTTTCTCCAGGATACTCAAAATTCCATTTTTTTAGAAATATAAAATTAGGTTGAAATATGATGAACTTTTTTTAAAACAAAACAACCAAATTTTCATTGTTGTTAGAATGAAAGTAACATGTCCAACCTCTTTAAGCTATTTTTCTGATGAAATACCTAGAAGTGGTTACTCAAAAAGTCTCAGAATTTCTGTACAGCCAGAGCAAACAGAGGGGAATAATCTTTTGACAACACAAACTACACACAAATTTCTATCGATTGATTGGTTACTGGTAACAGCATATTATTAACAGTTTCGTAGACCATTTTATTGTGTACCACACTGCTATGGTAATATGTTTTCATTATTATTAAGGCGTCTGCTCATCTTGCTAATTATACAACTTTACCCTTATTATATGTTATTAAAAATGTTTTACATATATGCATAAAAGATTGACTCTTTAATGTTAATTATTTGTTAGATGTGATTTGTCAAAAGTAGTACAACATACCACGTTTCTCAGCTTCAATAATTATCAACATTGCACTTAAAGAACAAATATCTCGGTAGGCATTTGATTTCGAAAAATTAAAAATACGACTATTTCCAAAAAGAGCTTATAGCGTGTACTGCTCAGAGAAAAAAACTTAATACATTTGCTATAATTAATTGTATATAAATACAGTTTATGATAAATTAAATAAGTTTAAATGTTACTTAAACACTTAAAAAAATTTATATTGTTACACGCATCAACAAGCAAGAGCACTGTTCAAATATTTGCAAATAATTACATTTTATGGAATGGAGACTAACTACTTGAGCGACTATAGTTTATCCGATGCTCAACAGAGGCTGTTGGTTTTCACCCGCCGGAAGTTGATCTTCGCTACCGAATTATTCTAAAGTTTTTGGAGTATTTTTATGAAAGGACAATTACAAGACACTGCAACGGGATGTACGAACTATGAGAGAAATGCATTGGCATGGAAGATGGTAAAACATAAGCAGCAGACCACCACATGCCGATTAAGGTTAATAAGAATTTTTAAGAACATCAAAGAGATGGTGCACGTTTCGTCAGAACCTAGACCAACACTGAATTTAAGAATAGTCCCAGACCAAGGAGAGTTGGGTTATTACTCGTATTTTGAAAACATCTGGTTTAGTTCACTGTAATCCCACCGGACTGCTGAAAAGCTCCGTGATTAGCAATAGTGAACCCGAAGTTTGCTACTTTTGTTGGCTGTAGCCCCCACAGCGCAAGCCATGTCGTTGGTGAGCGGGCATGTCAACAGGGGTTCGTCTGTTTTATGAAGAATACTCACGTCAGCGTTGCGAGTGATGAGTATATCTGTGACGTTAGCACAGGGAGGAATGCGTAAACGTTGTTTCCGGACAACGAACCCGTGGACTTCGATGAAGATAGTCTGTTTCACGTCAGCACAGGGAGTGCGAATGACATGAACTTTTGTAGCATGAGTAGGATTCCGATAAGTGCCGCTGTAATGGTTCGAAATAATATTTTTAATTCTTCGGAATGTTGTTCGTCCGAGAATGGAGTACGAGCTGATGTCTATGAACAAATGGCTTAAAATGCTGTGAAACGTTTGTTGTAACGAAGAATCGTAAATTGCATAATTTCTAGTGCCATTGCTAAATTAAAGCAGAACATTTCGTTGTATCAAAGAAGTGATAGTTTGAATGAACAATATTCGAGTAGTCTTCAGGACATAGTGTGGTAGTTTACTCAGACCATCAAGCCCTTGTCCATTTCCGTAATGTCAAATATTGGAACAATCGACTTTATAGATGGAACATCGAATTGCAAGATTTAGAAATTCAGTTACAGCATATCCCAGGAAAAAATTATACATTGGCTGATGCATTGTCGCGTATAAAACTGAGTAATCCCAGAACATTACATGTTAACCAACTCAGTATCCTACCCAGTAGTTTGTCCAACACTACTGCTGATAAGTGGCGAAAAGCTCAGAGACAAGACCAAGGATTAAATTCTATATTCCATATCCTAAAGAATAAAGAAAATGATTTAGGTGAAATTAAAGGTATGAAAAGTATTCGGAGATATTACACAGTTCATGATAATCTCCTCATGAAAAAAGGATTTCATAACGAACAAGAATTAAGGTTAGTAGTTCCCTCTTCTCTACAAAAAATAGTTCTGGTCAGCATGCACGATCTAAGAGGCCATTTTGGTTTCCGAAAAACTTATAACATCATGACCAAATATTTCTAATGGAACAATCTCCGAAACGATGTTTGGAAACACATCAAGGATTGTTTAGTTTGTATGAGAACGAAACCAGACTGCCACGCTGTTCGCAAAAGAATGCTGACATTACCAACGAACAAAGCAAGAGAATTAGTGAGCATAGATATCGTTGGAAATTTGCCTTTAGCTAAGGATCAATCGGTTTATGTCCTTACTTGCTTGGATACATTTACACGGTATGTGGTAACCTACCCTCTAAGGAACTGTACTGCTTCTGCAGTCATTAAGTGTTTAGAATCATACTTCTTACATCTCGCTATTCCTCAAGCTATTATGGCTGATAACGGTCCATGTTTTGTGGCGAATAAATTTGTTGTATTTCTCAAGGAAAAGGGTGTAAAGCTTTATCACTCTTCACCATACCACCCACAAAGCAACCTGGTTCAGAGACTGCATACAGAGTTGAACCGGATGTGGCGGGTATGTTGTGACATAAACCACAGAGATTGGCGAAAACACTTAGCAAATATGACTATTATGTTAAATTACATGATATCAGATTCATTGGCCTTAGCTCCTATTCAGGCTCACCTCAATCAAAAAGATCTTTTACAATATGGACTTCACTGGGAATTGAAGTCATAAGAAATGAACTTCCATTTACATGGAAAGAGAAGCTCATTATGATGAATGCTAAAAAGAAGAAAAACATCCAAAGACGTAATGAAAGACTCAATCAAAATCAAGATTTTCAACAGGAAATTCAGTATTTCTCAAGAACCATGCGATTAGCGAAGCAGGAATGGGACAAGGTAAGAAGTTATTTGATTTATATGTAGGCCCGTACTTGTGTACAGATGTGCCTAGTGAGAAAGTCGTAACTCTAATTGATCCAATAAAAAGGAAGATTGTGGGTCAACAATCAACACAAAATTGTAAATTATGAAGACCGTCCACAACTACGCGTTCAGCGTGGATGGATTAGCTAAAAATATATTAGTCCTATCTTTTTGGAAAAAATACCTCATTTCTCTTAAGATAATGGTGATCAAGAGTTCGCGTGATCCTTAATCGGTGCGCCATATATAGCGTGTAGTGCTGAGAGAAAAAATCCCTAATACATTTGTTATAATTAATTGTATATAAATACAGTTTATGATAAATTAAATAAGTTTAAATCTTACTTAAACACTTAAACATATTGATATTGTTACACGCATCAACAAGCAAGAGCACTGTTTAAATATTTGAAAATAATTACATTTTATGAAACGGAGACTAACTACTTGAGCGACTATAGTTTATCCGATGTTCAACAGAGGATGTTGGTTTTCACCCGCCGGAAGTGGATCTTCGCTACCGAATTATTCTAAAGTTTTTGGAGTATTTTTATGAAATGACAATTACAAGACACTGCAACGAGATGTACAAACTATGAGAGAAATGCATTGGCAAGGAAGATGGTAAAACATAAGCAGCAGAACATCACAGGCCGATGAAGGTTAATAAGAATTTTTAAGAACAACAAGGAGATGGTGCACGTTTCGTCAGAACCTAGACCAACACTGAATTTAAGAATAGTCCAAGACCAAGGACAGTTAGGTCATTACTGGTATTTTGAACACATCTGGTTTAGTTCGCTGTAATCCCACCGGACTGCTGAAAAGCTCCGTGGTTAGCAATAGTGAACCCGAAGTTTGCTACTTTTGTTGGCTGTAGCCCCCATAGCGCAAGCCAAGTCGTTGGTGAGCGGGCATGTTAACAGGGGTTCGTCTGTTTTATGAAGAATACTCACGTCAGCGTTGCGAGTGATGAGTATATCTGTGACGTTAGCACAGGGAGGAATGTGTAAACGTTGTTTCCGGACAACGAACCCGTGGACTTCGATGAAGATA